>BGPR01002122.1:0-13213 GCA_013235015.1 Araneus ventricosus
GCTTGAGTTGGATTACAGAGATTTAATGTGCCGTAACGGCGAGTTACATATCTGAAAAAAATGTGAGCTACTCTCTCATTTAAAAAATGATGTTGCTACATTTTAGGGTCTTTTTTATTAATTTTTGAAATGGGACCGCACTGTATTTTAATCAATGACACGATTAAAATAATAGTGAAAAATTGTGCAGCATATGACTGTAATTAAAATATGGTAGCACACAGTATTCCTTTTATTCCGTTCTGATATTTAAAAAATAGCTAATAGCTTTTATTTCTAAAAAATTACATAACATGCAAAGAAATATATAATTAAATGAAAATAATTTGAGATAACCCTTAATCTTTCACGCAATGGGTGTTATTTTAGTCAACTACTTTATAAAAACAATAAAACGTTTCGAATTTAATTTGTGTCGTGATTAATAAAAAATATTCAAGTTATTTAGAAAGCAATGAGAAATAAAAAATCAATGAGGAACAGGTTAAGTTGAGATATATAACCACTGTTATCCTACCCATTGGTGAAGTATCCCCACTCAAGAATTTCTAGTTTCAGAGATATTTGAACTGAGATAAAATAGGAAATATATATGCTTTATGTTAAGTGATCAATCAGTTTAAAATGATATGAATTCCTCAAAAGTAAGCGATTTGTGGTACTAACAAACATAAAGTGTCGAAAATATTAGAAAAACTCCAGTATTTGTCAAGGATTTCTAATTTCTACGACTGAATTATTGTTGAGAGCACCCTGTATTTTAAATAATTAACTTATTCTCCGGAATCTAAATATTTTAAACAATATTATAAACAATCTAAATATTGACAAAAGAAGAAAATTCGAAGTTTTTCAATGGAGTCCCTTGCGTCTTTAAATCAAGGTGGAATAACTTCATCATTGCTCAAATTGGCACTAGACAAAAAGTCGCCTATTTATTCATCAAGTGTGAATAACTTCAAATTCATGATATCTTTATCACAGTTCACACACTAGAAAGGAGGAAGTTTTAACATTTTAGAATGGGGGGAAACGATGTATAACCGAAGCTTTGCGTCGTATAAGCGAAGTACTTTCATTACAATGGATAAGAATGAATCGAGACTGTGATGATGCGAAGTTTAACTCTTTGAACACGGCTAGGCTGAGAATTCAAGTGCCTCAAAAAGAGGGATTAAATTTGGAGTAAATTTGTATTCATGAAATCAGAATGAAATCCCCTCTTTCTCTACAGAAATTCCAGGAGGACGACCCCTTCGGTTGCGCGATCAATTATCAACAATGAAAGGAACTAATTTTCTCCCGTAAAATTCACGCATGCGCCAGAAACCGCCCGAGTCCGGCCTGTGTCGAATGAGACGGTTTGAGGCGGAATAGGGCTCAGAGGGTTAAACATAAAAGACGTATAAATGGGAAGCGTATAAAGGTGCTTTACTTTACTAGTAGTTCTCTGAATAGTAAACCTTGCCCCCACAGACAAAACTGGAAGACCTAAGGTCTGTTCTCTGTTGTAGTTTTTTAAGGTTTATCCAATACTGTCATTCATTTATAAGATAATATTCTTTTCAGGGACACCAGACCTCATGATTTGTCTCTCGAAGAGGTACCTTCTTTGTCCCCACATATGCACTATCTTAACAAAGCTATATTTACAATCTTAAACCAATAAATGTAATACGACACATCTATATTATGCACAAATTTTACTCTCTGTATTTACAAAAGAAATAAACTTATTTATAAAGTTGCGTCAAAAATGCACTGGAAAATAATTTTAGAAAATTTTACGCTCTAGAGTCTTCAGTCTTCAAATTTTTATAACATAAATCTTTTGTACAGAATTATTAAAAATATATACTTTGAAGAAAAAAGAACACCAAGATCAAATCGAACTAAAATGGGAAAAGTAACAATCAATATGAAATTATGATCTTATCTTTCTTTCTTATGAATGCGAATTTTTTATACAAATCTTTGCTTTCAACAGCATTAGCAAAATTACAATTAAATGTCTGCTTTATCACTATTAACATAATTACAATTAAATGTCTTCCTTCATTAATATTTAAAAAATACAATTTTCATCAGTAATAACAAAATTACAATTTAATGTCTCGCCATTATCAACATGATTCAATTGGTTTAATAGTGCCAAACTCGCCATTGTGTCGCTAATACATTGAAACCATCCATACGGAATAAAAAAATATATCTTATATATCCGTCATTTTTCATGGCTCCAAAGGACATACATACCAAATTCGAAGAAAATCGAACTATGCGTTTGGTCGTAACTGCATAAGAAACAAACTTACAGTAAAAAATGCTGAATGCTTGAGTTAAAACGGAAACATAGCTTTACCCAGTCAATAACATCCAACTATATACAGAGTGGTTATAAATTATCGGATCCATTCCAAATGTTATTAAAAAACCCTTTTAATGTATAAACTTCGTGTCTATTTTTCCGTAAATGAGAGAGTACTGAAAAAATTATTTTCAGATAAATTACAAGCCTTTACCGCGCACTAAATCCGTTGCAATCGGATATTCCCAACTCAAGTGTCAGAATGGCTACTGTGCAGCAAAAGGCACGTCTGGCATGTCTCTGATTCAACGAAAGCAAATCAATTGTAACAATTCAAAGATGTTTCCATCCAAAGTATCGAAATCGTCAGTCTCCACGGAAGAACTCCATCAAATGTTTATATGAGCACTTTAAGGGAATAATTAAGGAAAGGTGCTAGATGACCATCGGTCTCATATGAAGTTGTTCAACGAGCGAGGGAGACTTTCACTCCTTTATTGCTTAATGGTATTCTCACTGACAAATTCGATACGCTAACCGAAAACGTCTTTGAACTACTACAAATGATTTGCTTTCGTGGAACCAGAGACGTGCTTTCTGCTGCACTTTCTGCTGCACGGTAGCCTTTTGACACTTGCGTTGGATTACACAGATTTGATGTGCCGTAAAGGCACGTTACATATCTGAAAAAAATATGAGCTGCTCTTTCATTTAAAAAAACGATGTTGCTACATTATAGGGTCTTATTTATTAATTTTTGAATGGGACCCTTCACTATTATTTTAATCAATGATTCGTTTAAAATAATAGTGAAAAATTGTGCAGCATATGACTGTAATTAAAATATGGTAACACATAGTAATCCTTTTATTCCGTTCTGATATTTAAAAATAGCTAATACCTTTTATTTCTAAAAAATTACATTATGACATGCAAAGAAATATATAATGCAATGAAAATATTTTGAAATAATCCCTAATCTTTCCCGTAATGTGTGTTATTTTAGTCAACTGCGGCAATAAAAATCCTGACATATTAAATATTTTTTATGTCAGAATTGTAAGTTTAATCAATTTAAGCAAGGTATTTTACAGTTTTGCTGCCTTTTCTTGCATTTACGTAGAATAAATGATGAAGTATTAATTAGAATTAGGTCGAAAAATTTTAGTATGTTTACCAGATATTTGTAAAATCTGAAAATCTTAATTTTTTAATCTGAATATATTCTATTTTATTGTAATTTTCATCACAGCAAATATAAACCATTTTTAAAAAAATTTCTTGAATGCAAAATTTTTATTTCTTAATCATGTACGTTTCCTTTCTTCCCTTTGAAAAGAAAAACCAATTAAAACGTCCCGACACATAATAGCCGTAATTGATGCAAAATGAAATTTCATGGAGATCTGATCTTCCGCGGAGAAACAATGCCTCAAAAAATGAAACTGAAGAAAGATTACAAATCTTGAGTTTAATTAAGATAGTTTTGTGTTACCGAGACAAAAGAGGATATCTCCTTTATTTAATTATGCCGTGTAACAGAAATGAAGTAAAACTATATTTTGAGGCGCAATTTTAAATCTTCTTCTCTTTAGCAAAGTTATTATTAATTCATTCCCATTTGTTTTCAAGATATCCAGATAAATGAAAATTCTTAAGATAGAAATTAATGTTTCCCTGTTCGATTTATTTCAATGCATATTTCAATTTTACATTTATTCCTCTGACTGCGTAATATGCAAACAGAGAGATACGCAGTGTGTATCCCGCGATTCCGTGGATTGGAAGCAAATCTATTTTCTGCAGCATACTGCGACTTTCACAGGTTAAGGTATCCGAACACGTTCGAAAGTCGATTTTCGACCAAATTTCCATTTTTTTAATTTTTGATGTTTTCCATAGTTCATTCATTTACCCTTCTAAAACATATTTACTCTTGTCGGTACGTTAATATAAAAATGAAATATTAATTGTTTTATAACAAACCGAAAACCGGAAGTGGGCGTTTAATTAGCCGAAGGTTGTCATTTAAAGGAACAGAAACCTGTCAAAAATTCTTTTAAACTCCTTTTTTACAAGCTAATATGATGTCAGTATATTTTTAGGAATTTTTTTTTAAAGTTTAGATATATAATTTGAGCGCGTGGAAAAACTAAAAAATTTGATTTTTCTCAAAATTAGATTTTATACATATTTTTCAAACTTCAAACATGATAACTCAAGATATTATCATTCGATTGTTCTGAAATTTTGTGAACACTTTCTTCAAATGTTTCTCTAGTGAATGTACTAGAATAATGTATATTGTAACAATATTTTTTAAATTATGGTCTTTTATTTGAAAAATAACATAGAAAATTTGCTGAAAATCTTATAATGATTGTTCGATTAGCTCTAAAATTTTTATTTATCCAAAGAATGTTAAGATTCTAGTACAAGCACTAGTCCATAGTATGTAGTTTATTTTAGTATTATTTTTATTTGAATTATTACTAAAGTTTGACCTGTAGCATGTTTGAAGTTTTGGGAAATTTCCTCTAAAAACCAGCAGAAATTCAAGAATTTTGTAAATGTATAATAATTTATACTCAAAAATCATACGCTAATATTAATCTTCATTAAATTCTAATCTAAAAAAACATATTTTTGTATTTCTATTTCACAATTTAAGAAAAAAGTGCTCCGAAGGTGTTCGGATACCTTAATGTGCTTACTGTGTATTCTTATAGCGTTGAATCATATTACACTAATAAAGCTTAGCATATTGTTACAAAAGTATAATGTCGCTTCCCTGTCATTTTAGTCCTATGGTTGGAAGGAGACATTTACAGAGATTTTATGGGAACCCCTGTTGAATGGAAGCCATTAAACCCGAAACTTATCGTCGGATTTGGTGTCTTTAGTGACAAAATAAGAATACCGAAAATACTAGAATTTTCTCGCTATCTCTATTAGGAGCAAAGTTATGGAGATCCCTCTGGAATTTTCCTTTGAAGTTACATATTGCAGGAAAAGGGTATAAATACTCGGATATCATGATCATCTTTGGAACGCCTTTGAAATCTCTTTGGAGTCTTTTTCGCATTGCGAGTTGGTCAGCTGTTAGACGCTGAGTGTTATTGTTCATGTTGTTAGTGTTATTACTAGTGATTTGCTGTATTGATTGTGTTGATAATTTTTACAAGCGTTGTTTTCTCTGTTATCTTTGCTTCGTGTTTTTCGAAATTTTTGAGAATAAAGCGTCGTTTTCAGTTATCCAGCCTGTTGGACAGCTTTTACCACACACACACTTAATGATTTTTTGTAACAATATAAATAACAACTCGTTTTTCTCAACGGTATTTTAACACGTTTGCGAACGTTGCATCTATACAGTGATTTATAAAAATTACACAGTCAGATGGTTAATTCCAAACACACAGAGTTCAGTTTAAAATATTTTTGGGGGGATTTTATATATACTATATAAATTAAATTAACTGTTAGAAATGCGCGAAATTAAATAATAATTAGCGGAAAGAAAAAGTTTTTATGTAAGAATTAAAAGTAAAATCGATGCGAAAGTTTAAAACATTAAAAAATTAGAAAAACAATTTGTAGAAATCTAATGATTTGAATTGTGTAGTTTCTAATCGAAGGATTGTGTTGAAATCGTGAAATTTTGACTTTTGTGGTCGAAATATTGCATTATCGACATTGTGCCTCACTGTGTGTGCAAAATGTATCATATTAAATCTGTTCAAAGGTGTAAATATGTCTTTTTTAGGTATTGTGTTGAAGTTTGCAGATTTGGAAGTATCGTGTTCCTCATCGGACAACGGTTCAAATTTCAGAGGTTTAACCCCAGCTTCACACATTTTACTTTAAAATTGGCTAGTGATGCGAGCCCAGAAAATATATTACTGGAAATATTCTCCGATTTTCATGATTTGGCAGTAAGCAGGGGTAACTTGAGAAGCGTAGACCAACAGTGTGTAAGCGAAGGGTGCTTGAATGATCCGAAGTAACGTTTTTATTTTTTTTAATATTAGTTTCAGCAGACTTGATGGTACAAATATTTTTAAATTTTTGGTATACTTCAATTGATAAATTTTTTATAAAGTAGTGGGCAAATATTTATTTTTACATGGACTAAATTTTTGATTTACAAGGTCAAATACGAGGTAGCTAAGTCATGAAAGTTTGAGATGTCTGAGCCAACTGAATAACCTCACAAAACACAGTTGATAGAGTTTCATTCTTCCTGAACATTTTAATAATATTATACAATTATTGATAACTGACTTATAAAGGAGATTTAGTTAACTTGATGAAAACATAGACAGGTTTGTAAAACCTTTGCATTTAATCCGAGTGGTAAAAACACGGTGATGTAGAACTTCACACTTCTACGTTTTTGAAAATGTTATTTTCTTTTGTTGTAGGTAAATAAGACCAAAAGGTTTACTTATAAATTATTTTCATATGTTGAAACACATAATTTTTGCTAAATATTTCATCTTCTGAAATTATGTGTGATCTATTATGATTTCAACATTTAGTTACAATTCTTTTTCTTTGAAAAATTAAAATAAGCTAAATTTTTAATTTAGGTATGCGCCTAGTTCACCCATCTAGTGTTATTTAATTTTTACTGTGAAAATAAATCCTCATTGATTTTTTATTTCTCATTGTCTTCTAAATAACTTGAATATTTTTTATGAGTCACAACACAAATTAAATTCGAAACGTTTTATTGTTTTCATAAGGTAGTTCTAGATCGGTTAAGTTGAGATATATAACCAATGTTATCCTACCCATTGGTGAAGTATCCCCACTCAAGAATTTCTACTTTTAGAGATATTTGAACTGAGATAAAATAGGAAATATATATGCTTTATGTTAAGTGATCAATCAGTTTAAAATGATATGAATTCCGCAAAAGTAAGCGTTTTGTGGTACTAACAAACATAAAGTGTCGAAAATATTAGAAAAACTCCAGTGTTTGTCAAGGATTTCTAATTTCTACGACTGAATTATTGTTGAGAGCACCCTTGATTTTAAATAATTAACTTATTCTCCGGAATCTAAATATTTTCACTTTATTTAGACAAACATTTCCTGCATGGTGAATATTTTTTAAATGATGCAAATATTAATTTCATAATGTATCCAGTTTAAAGTCTTAAATAAATAATCGCGTGCATATTGAGAAAAGATCAGTTTAAATGATAAACAAAATTAAATTAATAGCTCAATTGAAATGTCAAAGGCTTAAGAGAAAAGTTGTTTCTACTGTCAAATCTAATTAAATGAAATTTAAAACATTAACGTTTTAATATTTTTAAGGCGCATTACAGATTAGGTTAAAACAAAAAATTTCGTAATAGCTTTTATCTATGATAAAGACTGTAAGCGCTTGCAACTAATAAGCTACTCCGAAGCTTTTAATAAATAATTCCTTTTTATTAGTTTCGTTTGCATTCAACGCGAATTAATTTAGTTTTACTGAACTCAAGCTGCAAACCGCGTGTGAATTTATGGGGCATATTTTGGTACTATACAGCAAGAATTCCAGATTTTTTTTCTATTTTTGACATCCCATACAATGAAGATTTTATCAAAAAATGTTCATTGTATAGATATGTCAATAGTGAGTTCATTATTCTTTGTCAAACTTTACATCAAAAGAAATATATCATTCAGATAAAATATGAATTCAGAACGTTTATATTACATAAATATGTGATAAGCGGCTAAGATTTGAATATAATATTTAGATTATAATCTCATTATTATTTAATTTCTCCTCATTAAGGTATATGCCTACCTTCGGAGCACTTTTTTTGAAAAAAGGAAATTTTTATTCAACATTTATGTTTTCAGTTATAATAGTGCATAAAACTGTGAATTCAAATGCCATTTTAGTGAAAAAAGTTATATTTTCGAAATTTTGGCCATTTTTGGTCAAAATTTAGTAAAAATTGACGTTTACGCCAAACGTCCTATAACAAATTCTAATCCATGTATTTCACTTTTTGTTTCAATGATATATTTGTTATATATTTACCTGTGTCGTGAAGCAGAATATTTAGAGTACCACTTAAAGTTAAATGATATCAAGGTTTGTATACGCAACCCGTTTTTACAAGAAAAAACTATAAATTTTCCAAATAAAACAACTCTAAAATAAATAATTATAAACTTTCAAGCTATATTTGAGGTTCACAACATACCTAGAGATGTAAAGAACATAGTGGTAAAATTTCAATTGAATATATTAAAAACTGTTTAAGAAATGAGATTTATCGCAATATAAAAAATGAAAATAGCAGTTTTCCAGAGAACGCAAAGAAAGATTTTAAAGTCCCACAAAAGATCATATACATATTTTAACAACTTAAAATTCACAGTATTTGCAAATCAAGCCTTCTTTGACTTAATTTTTAATTAATTTTGATTTTCTTTCAGATTTTAATTTTTTTCTTGATAATAACTTTTTTGGTTCTAGTTGTCGCTTCGATTTCTTAATTCTCTCAAAATAATTTTTTTTAATAATTTCTGGTTCAAGACATTTTAATGTTTAAATTTTTTATATTAAAATGTTTAAATACAGATATCAGCCCCATATCGCCTGAGTTGAATAATAAAACTGCTATCTTAGTACCTACTAACAGTGTTTGGAGTGCGAGAAATTTTCTTTAGGTAAAATATCCCATAAGTAGAGAAGCAGTTGCCAGATACATATAAAATAATAATAAATAAATAAATAAAACTTAATTCTATATTTAAAAAGCAAATTCTGCATTCACATTGTTTAAGAGTAAAGAAATAGTTAATTAGATGCGTTGTTTTCAATTCTATGGTTTGGTTTTGGTTTCAAAACTTTCACTTCCGGTTCATAATTAAGGCAAATTTTTTGCTTCTAAATATCGAAGAAACTAAAGTAAACCATTTTAGGAATCATAATTGTATAGGCTTTAATAGAAAATAATAAAAAAATTTCGAAAAATTTCGTGAAAACGGCGATTTTAGAGTAGGCACATACAAACACAAAAAAATGAAGTTTAAGGTCATAAAACCCTTTTCAATACCATATTGGCAGGGATGTAAGTGACAGTTTATTAAATGCCTTCGTGGTTTACCGAAATTAATCACATAATAAGATCTGTGTTCTTCCGGGATCAGTTCCTCATCCCCCAGCATCTGTTAATAAGCATACTTCAATTTCTAATTTTTATCTTTTTCTGTTCATCTGTATGCTGTATTTTTTAATGCAATTCAATAAATTCCAATCTATACGAAACCGGATAGAAGCCACATGAGCTCTAAGGAGGGTGGTGTAATCTGCTGTTAAGTTCTATTCCAATACTTGAAAGGTTAGTAGAAAAAAAAACACTATCTTCATCAAAATATTTTGTTGATCTCAGCGAACTTTCAATTGTTAACAAAGAAAAATATTTGTAAAGTTCCTCTCAACTTAACATCTCTATAAATCACGCCACATTTGACAATACTTTCAGAATTAACGTAAAACCAAGAAGATCAATAACTTTTGTGAAATTATATATTGAAACAAATTACATTGTTTTTTACTAAATTAATATTGTACACTATTTTTCAATCAACAAAATTTTTTGAAATATTTGTGTACGCATTCATGTACTTGTATTATGATTATATTCCGAACTTTTTAAAACGTAATAGATTGTAACTCCTCAGTACTTCTCCAGAATTTTTAAGTAGAGAAGCAATTATCAATGCATTTGGCTGTTTTATAGTAATGGTGAAAATAATTGGATTACCATCTACCAAAACGTCGATTTAACCAGTAATTTAGGATAACGACTTTTAATACAAAAATAAAATTTTAGTATTTTTGAAAAAGGTATGTTTGTCCACAGGTTAAAATTTAAACAGCAGCCAAAATGAAGAACCTAATTTATACTCTCATTTGGATTAAAATTTAATGAAAGTCAAGCAAGAGAGATTTCCCTTTTCAGTAATTTCAAGTCTGATTAAATTACTCAGAAGCCTGGTTCTGAAAATTTCTCATGAATAAGAAAGCAAATGATTAATTTCATTTGATTTTAGATTTTTAAATAAAGGCCTTATCCTTTTATATCTTGAGTGAAATGCAAGAGCAAATACTGCGGATCATTTAACTCTCATTAAATGCTAACTATTTACCTACCTTTCCGATTCTGTTTAATTTGGTAAAACAACTACTAACTAAATAGTAAAGATTTTTCTTTCATTTAGAAGATGAAAAATAAAGACTACTTACTTCTCATCTTTAATTCAACTTTAATTACAAATGCATCTAAAAGAAAATTGCGGCTTCGCAGAGAAATCTCGACTTCGAGGTCCGAGGATCGCGGGTTTGATCTTAGATGGATGTCTCGTCCATAAAACCAGGTCTGGCGTATGTTAAATTCGTTGAAGCAGAGCGTCCCTCCTGTAGTGCAGTCGAGAAACTTAGATAAAGGTGTGCAGGCTGGAATGCCTATTCATCTGGCTCGATCGCGGGGGTTTTGAGCTTAGATGGATGTCTCGTCCATAAAACCAGGTCTGGCGTATGTTAATGGATTTTTAATTTACATCCGCCAAACTAACTTCCTGTAGTCTCGTCCAAACGCATGTAGAAAATCCGAATTTTAATTATGAATTTATTTACTACTTCTTGAATATTTTGTATCTGACAAGTAGTATTCGCCTTTGGAATAAATGTATGTGAAATAGTATCAAGATCTTATTAAGAACACCTCATTATTTTGCATCTTAAAATTTATCAATTTTAAGAACAACTTTTAATTAGGTTCATGAAATTCCTCAAATAATTCAAAATCTTGAATATACAATATCTGAAAAGAGATTGTAGTGGCTGTATCATAGCTCACTCAGCATTTAACATTTGTTTATGAATATCGTTTTCTTTTTATTTAAAACATTTATTTATTATCATATTTACTTTTGTTCATCATATTATATTTTTCAATGGCAACAGTAGAAAAATGTTGTTCTTTCAATTCTGTTGATTTTTCCACTGCCGATAGATTCTTCTCGAAAAGAAAGGAATAAAACGTTTAAATGGAGTATTAGCATTTTTATTATTTGAGACATCAAACAAGTTAATGTTGCTTCTTTCATGTTTAAATAAGTAGAAGCCAGCAAAATATTTCGTAAACCACTATAATTATTTACAACATATCTAATATCTAAATCACGATGAGAGTGAAATAAATCATACACACGTTTTGCGGGTCAATGAGCAATATTTGCTGTTAGATTATAAAACAGGACGAATTGAAATTTTTCAAAATTCAGTTGAACAGATTGGCAGTGTCCTGTTTAATAAATTTACGATTATGTTTTGGACTGGCAAAGCAATATTCTGAAGGGAAACACCTTGCTTCACGTTGAAATCCAATAAATAATCTTGAATAAATATCATATGATTCAATGCAATTCAAGATTTAGAACGTGCCTGTTACTGAAAATGGGAATCCATGAATCTTTACTGATTGCATTACGCTTCATGTTATGTAAACAAATTCTACAATGCAGTTTATACAATCAGTGCTACTGCGTTTCCGGTAAAATGAGAACTTGCCATTATACTGCAAGAGGGATTGGGGAGTTTTGGAACTAAATGCTTATTCATCAGATGCATTTCGCAATTGGCATACGTAATAAAGAAGATTTCAAATTTTATATCACAGTGTGCAAATCATATTTTCGGAAACAATCCATCACTGTATAATTACATGCTAGAAGAGAGATGCTTGTTCCATTATCCTGTGGTGTGATGCTATTATATAATCTAAATAAATAATGTTTGTTAAATGTAAATATATTGTATAGATTTCTGTAACGCTATTATATGAAACAATCCCGTCTTTAAATCGCCGTGCACAAATCAGATTTCAGGACACAATCCATCACTATATACAATTGCATGTTTGAGGAGAACTGATTATTCCATACTTTTTTTCTTTTTGTTTGCGTGCGCGCGCGCTAAAATGCTATATTTTGCATGTGTAAGCATTTAAAGAATTAATTTCTGCTGAAAAATTAATGCTATTATTTTATGAATTTCAGTAACTCTCTAAGACAATTCTGCATAAAAAATTGTTATTGTCTTGGTGTGCAGAAAAATAACGAAAATAGTATTGTGTTTAATTCTTGGTACTCAAAGGGGTGCATTTATGTTGTCATCATTTTATTAGCATCTAGTAAATTATAACATTTTGGGATTTTTGGACAATTCTGTAGTTTATAAGTTATCATGTGCGCATGATTATTTCTTGAAAATCACTTATTTTTCAAGGCATTTAAAAATGAAGATAAGTTTTAACACTGTTTGAATTATTTATTATAAATTATTATGCTGCTAGCTTCATTCAGTTATTATTCGATAAAATAAATGTATGCTACTAACAGAGTCTTTAAAAATTCTCAAAATAAGCTTCCAGAGATATGTTTGCCAAAAGTTCTTTATCCACTCTAAGCTTGCCTAAGCATTTCTGCGATCTGTATAGATGGAAAAATGAACACAATATATTTTACGTTCATTTGAACATTTTACCGATAGTAGCACTAAGTAGTCACTAAAGTAGTCTCTTCTGTAAAGACAGTAATTTTTTACTTAATCACGTATTAGTTACACATATATTTATGAATTCGGTCTGAAAAATTTGCATAATTTTATTCTCCTCATTTTTTATAACAACAAACATATTTTATCGAATTTATATAAAATTACAGACTGCAAATAATTTAGTTATAAATGTTGATAAAACCAAATATTTTCTAAAGCCAAACTTCAGAAGCTAAAGTATACTTCCAGAAACTGGTACTTAATTTTGCACCGCATGTAATTTTATTTCCAATAAATAAAAATTGGACGCATTTATGGAATTTGAA
>BGPR01002122.1:13223-109441 GCA_013235015.1 Araneus ventricosus
CTGTTTTCTGTTCAGAAGTACAATTTTTCAAGAAAACTGCTTTTTCCCACCTATCATCCTGAAGAACTCTAAAAAGAAATATATTTTATGCCATTTCAGTTCTGTGGTTGACAACTGAGAAGTTATCAAGATTTTAGGAAAAAGGATCAAGATTTTAGGAGAAGTTATCAAGATTTTAATGTGTGTTGATTGGTCGAATAATTCAGTTGCTAAACTGGTAGCATGCATTCAAAAGCACTTAGAAACCAAATACAATTATACATAATTTATAATATTTACTAGCCTATTTAGTAATCCATACTTATTCTGTTTTCTGTGCAGAAGTACAATTTTCCAAGAAAACTGCTTTTTCCTACCTATCATCCTGAAGAACTCTAAAAAGAAATATGTTTTATGCCATTTCAGTTCTGTGGTTGACAACTGCGAAGTTATCAAGATTCAATCGTCTTGACAAATAAATATATTCTGTTGATCTTACCCCATCGATTTTTCTTGCCGAGGATCCGCTTTATATCATCTAGGGTCTCGTGCATAAATAAAAATTGATTTGATATATTTATTTTTTACCCGTCTTCTCATCTCGAATCTCGAAAAGAGAATCGAATTTTCTTCAAAAAAATTGAATTCCCGCCCTCATAAACTACGTATTTTTGTTTACCTTTAAAGGGGTGAAATTGAGAAAAAAATGTATTATGAAGAGAACGAAGACGCATAGTCGAGTTTTCTGATTTACAATTTTTTTATACTTGCTGTTCCATAGTTAATAAATATCAGTTCACCTGATATATGACTTTTGAAAAGTGCCAATTTTTTTATTATCTTTTGATATCCTAAAACTATTCCGCAGCTTCTGAGAAGATAGAAAAATTTCTTTCCGGATTTTATTAGAATAACTCTTTCCAAAATTGAATTCTGCAATAGTTAATAGACTGAAGGGCTATGTATGATAATAAATGATATTTTTAGTTCAAACAAGGACTAGAAATTGTGTTTTACTTCTATAATCTTGTACGAATTTATGATATTTTAAAATTAATATGCCATTTTTTTTCTCTAAAATTGGTTATTTTCGTCAGTTATTCTATTTTGCATGCTTGACGGGGTGACATTTTGAGGAATTTATGATTCAAATAGGAATTTTAAATTTTTATTTTACCTTCAAAACTTCATCTTTCTTTTTTTTGTCGAAAAGTCCTTTTTGCTGCATTTCTTAAACTTTTAAGATGCAACACAGTTACTTATGCTCCATAATCTTGCCAAACATAATTGTTTTTCACGTATTAGTGGACAGAGGCAATGGTTTACTGAACAATTATATTTGACAACATGTCATGCATTATTCGAGGTATCAGAAATTGTTAAAATATACATATTCTTAGATATTAACTGAATTTTGTAATTTTCTTTGCTTGCATCAGTATGTCGTCATTATTTCCTTCTCTCTAATACAGAGTGTACTGAAATGAAGTGACTCATTTCAAAAATTGATTGCAAAAACTAAAAATGTTGGAACTTCGGGTTTTTTTTAAATGAGAGCTCAACTCAAAAAGTTTCTTCCAGATAAGAAAAACATACCATTTCGGTGGTCCTGGGGGTTATAAATTACTGGAAATGAAAAATTTGTTTAGAGTCATTATATGAGAAAATATTAAAACTGGAAGAAAAATAAAAGCATTTATTTGTAGGGAATTTTAAGCTCCTTAATTTGTTAATTCACATGTAGTGTGGAAACTGAAGAGTTTTAGTGATATTCAAAAAAAAAACCACAAAAAGAAACCAGAAAACACGCATCGGCTTGTGCTTATCGGCAACCATTGCGTACGGAATTTTGTCGCTGTAACAAATTTAGAAAGGGCGTAACACCGAGTTACATATCTGAAAAAAAATATATATATTTTTTGAGATGCGCTCTTATTTAAAAAAAACCCGTAGTTCTATCATTTTTAGTTTTTTTAAAATTAATTTTTGAAATGAGTCATTCCATTTGTTTAACCCTGTGTATTCCAAGGAAGGTGAAGAAGCTTCTGAAGCACAGAAGAATGTCAGTAAGTGTTATATTATCTGATTCCTTCTCTGTTAAGAAAAATCGTGCCTTTCAAAGATTCATGGCACTTTTTTCCCTATGAGATAAGTAAATTGTAAAACATTCATCGTTAGTTTGTAATGATTTTATGTGAAAGCAAATATACATTGAATAAATTACTACAAGACATACTATGCGTATTTAATAATATTACTTAGTAGTCAAATGTATTATAAAATTTTATTCAATCACTAATAAAGATAAAGAAAAAAAGTGTGATTATTGTCTGTATCAAATATATTAAATAAAAATAAAAAAATGAAAATAAAAAATGAAAAATTCATGAAAACAATAAACATTTTTTAAAATATTAAAAACAAAATAAAAACCTTAAAAAATTTTAATGAAAAATGTACAAAAAAAGTTTTTAGTTAGTGTATCCCTCACTAGATAGAGATAGGTTCGAACACCTATTTACTAAGTTTACTTTGTAACGGCATCCTCTCTTTTGTTTCACCCCACATCTTTTTTAAGAGGTAGGATTTTAAGACCTTCTTTCCATACTTTGTTTAAAAGTTTCAATTTCTTCTTTGTGGGTAAATGTTTTTCTTTCCAATATATTCCGGAATATGTTCAGGCCTTAGAGGAAATTAATATTAAATTCAGACCTTAAAGTCTTTTCCCTCTACAGAAAACCTATTCTAATTTTGAATCTGTATGGACGAATGGCCTCTGATGAAGTCATCCACCGGATTCTTACTTCATATCATTGTATGTTATGTTTTTTGTATTTTTAACTCTTTCATATTTAAAAATTCCCTTTATTAGTATTTATATCTATGATTATTCCATGTCTGTGTTAGTGTTCAGAGTATTAATGTCGATTTTATGTTCACAGTATACATAAGCTGTATACGATTTTTTTAAAAATAATCTGTGCCACATTAGTCACTATAACTTATCACGATGAAATATTAAAAAAAAGAGGCGCTATGTCTTTTATTATTTCAAGCACTTTGCAAAAGTAACCGCGATGACCTGGTGGCAAGTTCTCGCTTTTTGAATCCCAAGGTTCTAGGTCGAAAATTCGATATCAGCAAGCTCCACCGTGTAGATAGGAATTTACTTATTAAGCTAATTGTTTGTATTTTATTGTATTTGTTTTGACATATTTATATTTTATTGTATTTGTAGGAATTTATTTATTACGTTTGTTGTTTGTATTTTATTGTATTTGTTTCGACATATTTTTATTGTATTGTATTTGTAGGAATTTATTTATTATGCTTGTTGTTTTCATTTTATTGTAATTGTTCTGACATATCTACATTGAACTGCATTTGTTTTGGTGTATTTATAATGTTTTGTATTACTTTTATCAAATTGGATTTTATTAAAAATTTATATGAATTGTATTGTATTACAAAATTATTTGTATTGATATTCTTCTTCAAACAGACTCGTGACAAGTTTTAAACCCTTTGAGTAATCTGGAATGGAATGAGACATATAAAAAATAACGACAATGTTGGTCTAATATACACGTTAAATCTGAAAACGTGGTTCCGCTGTTGTGGTGAAAACTTGGCGGGTGCCGACTCAAGTGTCGTTCTCGTTATCTTACTACAGTTCAACACCCTTTGAGTAATCTGGATCGGCGTGAGACATATAAAAAATAACGCCACCATATATGTGGGTCTAAAATACACGTTAAATCTGAAAACGTGGTGAAACGTCCTTCCACTGGTGTGGTTAAAATTCGGGGGGTGTCGACTCAAGTGTCGTACTCGTCATCTAACACAATTCAACATTTCGAGTCTAAAATTAGTCTTATTATTGTTTTGAAACAGGATTTTTATGTACCTAAATCCAAACTGAATCACTTAATAAAGTTATAGGAATTTAATAGCAAAACATCACGACGTGCTGATGCAAACTAAACATGATACTTCAAATTATACATGACAGACTCAGATCATAATGCATAATGCGTTATCGAATTAGAGATCAAAGCAAATGAAAGAAAATTCTTGGGAATAAAGAACTCAAAACGATTACAGTTTGAATACAGGGTAAATAATTTAAACAATCGGTGTAATGCCTACAGAAAAACAATACAATATTATGATAATATAACGACAAAAGCATGATTAAGAGTGAAAATTAGCTCAAAATATTCATAATGGTAGAAGAGAAATGAAATTAAGCTAAATGCAAATATTACATGGGATTCTTTAGCAAAGGCAGACGTTGCGCTATGTGAATTGCATTTGAGTAATTAGACAGGCCCTTAGCATTAAATACAAACAAAGAAAAACCAAATTGCGAAAACAAATTCGCATAAAACGGTTATAGATTAAGATTTCTTTTGTAATTTTAATTCGAAAAGACGTCTTAAAGAAATACAATCATAAGAAAAGAATATAATGACTTAGCAGTTCCAGAAATTAACTTCCTTATATTTAAACCCTAAAATTAAAGCAAAATTCCGTTATGTGAATGGGTGATTATAGAAAACATTCGAAAGCAATAATAAGTTATCTGTTTTACGAAACACTTAAAAATTAAGAAATGAAAACTGTAAAGATCGTTTAAAGAATTGTTATTTCGATTACTCTCCACGCGAAAAAGTAATTTAAATTAAGATATTAAAATCACTGGCCAAATAACCGAAGTTTGAGAAGAAACGGAAACGAAAATGGGGCTGTTTGCACAGTTCATTGGTAATTATGAGTCATTTAAAAATTATTTACTGCAAGTTACAAATCCCTGCTAACTACTTAAATTGCACCAGTTTTCGCTTCGTTTGCCCATTTTTTAAATTTAATTTTTTATGATTATAATCCTATTAGCACAATATATTTTACGATACTTCATAATGATGATGCTGAACGCTGTACAGCATCATAAAGATATCGTATGAATATTGTAGGACATTTTATGCTAATACGGAATTTTTTTATATGCCGAAATTTGATTTTGAAGTTTTATGCAGTTTTTTTCCCTTGAAGGAAATTAAATCTCCATTCCACGCAAAAACTGCTCTTCTCTGAGCTCAATTACATCCACCAAAGTCATTTGAAGAAAAAACGCGCGGAGTAAAACTACGAGTAAATTCAGTTAAATTGAAGTGCATAGTCTATTGTAATTGGTTTGGGAAATTACAATTGTTATTCTCTCTTTTGTTTATTTTCACTCACAAGGTTAACATGATGTGAAACAAAAACGCATTTTTCTAGTTTAGTTTTGCTAGTTTAAAGTCCTCTTTCAAAGCTACATATTGAGTATTGCGGGTCAATTTTTAAAATCCATAGTTGTAACCGGATTTCGATAATACCTAAGCTTCTACAACTCTTAATTATGTGACAGTATTTCGATGTGAGTTAGCACCATTTTCAAATTTTATGTTCTGAATAATCCGAAATTAATTCTATTTTCATTATTTAATGTTTTACTGAAGTGAATCGTGTATCATTATATTTTGAATTATTTAGATTCAGAAATTCTGATGTTCTTCATTATAAACATTATAATTTTTGTTGCACTTAACATTGGACGGTGAACAGAAATTCTAATTCATCTTTAATTGTAAACCGAGACAAAAACCTCTTGCTTTCCTTTCAATGCTATTAATTTTTCTGCAAAGACTAGAATGAAGAACTGAATAGAAATAAGAAGATAGAGAACATATTCAGTGACAATCCACCGTTACCACAGGAGACACCATTATACAAACACAAACGTCTCAACTCGCTCCCTAAACGCTCGTTTGCATGTCATATAAGGGAATTGAGGGAATTTCGGTAAGAAAATAATGCATGCGTTTTCTGATTCTTTTAGATTTTATGGGTCTCAGAAAATGGGAATACTTCATGTGATAGCGATTCTTTGCCGTGTCAGACTTTTAAAAGCGCATGAGTTGCGTTTCCGCACGCATGAAACAATACTCCTCATCTGATGCATCTTCCTTTTCTAGAGGCACGCGATATAGGCTTGCTTTAGTCTTTTAATTTCTAGTAGAAAACATGTTCTAATATCGATTTTTATGACTTTTATATTTGCTTAATCTATATCCTATTGATGAGTATCTTTTAATAAACACAGTGGATATTTTTATTGATTATATCATCCATTGGCAAACGAGAATTTCAGGTTTATAATTCATTCTCTTTAATTCTTTTAATGAACCAAGCTTTTTCTTATTGTAGGATTGATTCTCCCATATGTCATGCTTTAAAGGCTCAAAAATTCCTAACTGAGTAATATTAGCTAAGAAAGATCGTTTCATTACGTAATAATTAATTTGATTTCTACAGCAAATGAAGTTTCTTTTAAAATTCTCATTTATATCTCAGCGTCTCGCATGTTTCTGCAATTTATTTAAGACAGTTGTTGGTGTGTTTACCTTCTCGATGCAGTAGGAGAATTTTAATTTCGTACAATGTGCCTACGAAAAACACAATGAAATGCATTTAAGAACAAATTCTAATACACACAATTTAAGATACAATTATTTTTTTAGAATATTCAGACAAATTAAAATGTTGCATTTTTCTATATTTAATTTGTAAATTATAGGTAGTCTTTTGCATATAGTAGTATATTGTGCTGTATTGTATGAAGGAGGATGAGTCTTCTTTATAAAAAACAAAACATTTATTTGATAATTTTTCAGAAAGACAGACATTTTACGCAAAGTATGTACAACATTAAACACACTACATATATCTCTCTCTCATAAAAAAAAAACATTTCTTTTTCTGAGTTGCTAAGCAACATTCGCTAAAATACAAACATGGCGTTGCAATTCTATTTATATTACATTTAGAAATATATTTGAGGCAGACGATTTTTTTGATAAATTTCTTTCACAGCAACATGCTTTTTTAAATAATTAATTTTGTTTTTTAAAATATTTTAATACTACTCTTGGAATTACTAATTTTACGAATATATTTTTCATTTGTAACAAATATAACAAAAACTAAATATATTTTTGCTTTCATGTTCCTAATCCTCAATAATGGAAGAGTTTTCTGTTGTTCTGTGTTTTCCAGACGATTTTTTTGTTAATTTTTTTACGGCCAAATGATTTTTTTAATTAATTAATTTTCTTTTTTAAAATATTTTAATAATACTCTTGGAATTCACAATTTTACAAGTATATATTTTTATTTTTTACAAAGATCACAAAAACTAAATATATTTTTGCTTTCATGCTCCTAATCCGCACATATAGAAGAGCTTTCTGGTTTGTTTACTTACATTAAAAACCTTGACTTTATCTGCTTGTATGTTGGACTTCAGCTTTGAAGATCCAATGACTTAGCATTACACCGGAAATACGTAGTACAGGCATGTAAGCAAACCATAAAACTCGTCCATAATTTATCAGTTATACCAACCAAAACTTACCTGTATAAGACTAACTTCACTTTCGAGAAGCTGGGAAACATTCTAGAGATCTATATGTGTAGACGTCATATTACATTACAATATTAAATATATGTAACAAGAGTAGAAGGAAGACTTTTGTGAATCAGTGGATTTGATATTAATTTAATCTTACAGAAATGGAAACTAGAGTTCTTCAGTATTAGATAATACGCCAATTACTCTTGGGCACCCAGGTTTCTGATTATTTAGTTAAAAAATTCAGACATTTATATAAAAATCGATAAAATATGGAAAAAAATATCATCGCAGTAAATTTCGATAAAATCAAATCACTTATAAGTCATAGGTAATTGGTTGTACTTCCCAATTACAGCTTTCCCTCTGTTCAAAGCATATGATCTCCTTCCGTTCCTATTCTTCACAAAAGGGATTCCATTATTTGAGAAATGAATGCAGTTCAAGTATTTTTGCATTCCAACGAGCATTCGAAAGCGGAATTCCGAGAGACTCCAGAAGAGTCCAAATGCTTGTGTTCAACCTTTCATTAGACCTGTAGAAATCCAGGGAATTTCTGCGGAATGCCTAATAAAAGTCTGAAGGTAGAAAAGCAAAATTCTGCGATTTACGATCGAATAGACTTTTATTTTTATGGTCCAATTTGAGTCAGAAATCTATCTAAAGCACCGCAAGAGCGTTATAAAGAGATATGGAGTAATACTGCGAGATATTTCTTCTCAATGGAATTTTTTCATATTTTATGCTATTCTTTTTCATTCAGTATTGAAATAAAAGAGGGAAGTCAAAAGCAAGCAAAGTGGCAAATAAATATCATATTGCAGAGTATACCACTGAAACACATTAATTTGCTTTGTTAATGAATGCATTGTGAGATTTAAGAATGTTCCTTTTATAAAAGTAAAATATAATAACCAGTAGTTCTGTTATATATATATATATATATATATATATATATAACATCTTGATTAAAGGTGAAATATAGAATATCTGAGTCAAAGAAAAGACGTTAGTTGAGTCAGTTTTCTTTTATTCAATCATTGAGGATATTTCTTCATGAGTACAGGATTCAGTTCTTACTTAGCTCCATGACCAAAATAGAAGAGGTAACGCGAGAGACAGCGCGACGTTGTTATTCGTTTACATGTTGGAGTGAAAAAGGACAGAACGCTTAAGTGCCCAGAGAAGGGAATTTTCCCGGAACGACTCGTGACTCGAAAAGAAAGTTGTAGTGCGCTTATTGCGATAGAAGTAGAAGAAATTAAAAAAAAGGTGTCGTTAAAAGATTATTTAAGAAAGTTAAAAATTAAAATATCACACACACACACACACACACATATATATATATATATATATATATATATAGTTAAATATTTTCCAAACAATCAAAATTCAAGTAACATTTTCCATATAAACACTTATCACGCTAATAATTAAAAGTTAAAAAAATAATGCTACCTTATTAATAAACGTACAATGAAATACAAAATAGATTATAAACTAATGTATTAATACTAGTTGGATTATTATTACTATGAAAAAGACAACCCAGAAATTGGAATTCCAACAATGAAATGCTTATCCGCCCTGGGAACTAATATATCGCATTAATCCGAATTTAAAGGAGCCAACCCTCTGAGAAAGCCAATTGTTGGCTATATATATATATATATATATATATATATATATATATATATATATATATATATATTCCTTTCTCTTTAAAGCTGTTTAGAAAAAAGTTGAATTCGTCAACGAAAGAAAGTTTGCTACTTAAATTGGAAACGCGACCCGATTCAAGTTATTCAGGTGAATGTAATTTTAGAATTACAATAAAAATATCTAAATTACTTTAAAGATTAAACTTTTTAGAGTTAATTTCTATATAATTTTCAATTTTTTTGTTTAGTGTAAAAAAGTTATAAAAGAGGTGCCCATTTGCCCATATCAAAATAATAATTGAGGCAATTGTTTATTAAGTTCTTGGGTAACTAGGCTTTACGTCAAATCTGCGTCACCTGGGAAACAAAAAAACTTTATGAGTTATATTGTCTCATGTTGAAAACCATTTGTTATCATCTAGTACAGTTTTGAAGTCATTAAAGTCTAAAGTTGTTGAGATAATTTATGGACACCCTGTATTACAATAATATAAAGGAAAAAAATTATAACTACCACAAACGTTTAAATTTGCGATGTTGTAAAATCGTTACTCACTTATCTCACTTTACCCTAACTTGAAGGAATTACCAGAGTTGTGCAAATTTGAGTTTCCTTAAATTGCCACATATTGACAAATTTAAACTTAAATATGATCTTCGAAAATTAGTTTTCATTTGAATCATGATTTCATTTTATACATGAAAAAGGTTTGCTAGAAACATATCAAACTATATAATTACAATTACTCAAAAGATATGATTCTTTATTAGGAAATGAATAACATTTGGTCTTTAATTTTATCACTTTGCCACACGCAATTCAAATTCAAAGGATTCATTGACCTCTAATACTGAATGACAAGGATGTCACATAAAAGAAAAACTCATCTTTGAAACATTATTTAAAGACGTCTGAAGACGAATTTTGATTCTTTTTCTTTCTGTTAATCCGATCGGAAAGAGATATCGCACGTTGTCAGACAGGTGTCTTGGCATTTCTGACACATGTATTTTTAACAGACTTTGAAGAAAGTATTCGTAATTTGGGTGATTCCTTTGAAAGATATGCTTTCTTTCTTTGTTTGGAATCATTGTTAGGAATTTCAGAAGATTTCCTAACAATGATGGAGGGTAACAACTAGAACGTTAAAAGTCCTTGCATTACTTCCAATAACTAGATACAATAATTATCCTTCAAAAGATTTCTTAGGGCATCTTAAAGAATGCTTTGTTTTATTATAAAACTACGTACATTTTATTACACGTCTTAACCAAATATTTTTCTATCAAAATATTATTTGTATAATATTCATTTAATAAGTTATTTTTACAAAAAATGCTAAACTGTATTTATTTAAGTTGTAAAAACACGTGTAACATTTCCTGTGGGATTTAGTTTGGACTTTTTTTGCATGGATATTTTAAAGCTACATGTAGGCTATTGGGAATATTCGAAATTTAGAACGATACAAGAGCAAGTAGAACATTCTAGAAACTTTGAATCTACATTAGATTATAGAATGTATCTTACGGATTTAATATTCACTAGGCCCACCAATTACCGCAAGATCTTTTGCTAATCCCCAATTCTTAACATCTACGGATCTCAAAGCATAAAAATATACCAAACAGGAAATCGTAGCCGTCATATACCACAACTGAAAAAAAAATTTCTTGTGAATATTTTATTTATTAATTAAAAAATGTGAAATATTTTAATATTTTTTTCTAATTTTTCTTAAAGTACAAAAAAATGAACTTTGCAACAAATTGATATATATAACACTTTTAAAAGGCACAAGCTCTGTTAACGGATTAAGTGACTGAAATTCCTATTTCAAAAGTTAAATATATAAAATTTCATTTTTTTCTTTATAGAATAATTATACGACAAAACTCCTTAACTGAATTATTTTCATTTCTATATTCATGCGAATTTGGACTACTTTAAAAATATTAATTTTAAAAAGAAATACTCGCTTTTGCTTTGATACATTCTTCCTTAATGGGATACTTGTTTTAACCCTTTCTGAGTGGGAAGTTTATTTTCGACCAAATTCATCTATTTTTGAGTATCAGTTCTAAGCTATTTTGCTAACATGATTAGAACTGCTTTCTTTAAATAACTTCAAAAACTACTCAAAATATTTATCTCATGATATGATCTTATCAATCTTTAATTACTAATATATATATTTAAAATAATTTGATAAAACCTTCAGACAGTTGCCATCCACAACCATCCGACGGATTTCAACAATTTTTATTTCGTATGAAAGCTTATGACGTCTAGCTATGTCATCAAGGTTAGCCTGCCCCCACCCACCATTTTCGAACGAAATCGAAAAAACATTTCTCCACCATACATTCTCTATGGGGAAAAAACCTTTAGATATTTCGCCAGCCACAACCATCCGACGGATTTTGACAATTTTTATTTCATATTAAAATTTATGATGTCTAGATATGTTATCACGGGTCTTATGCCGCCCAGCAGCCTTAACTCTCGAGAGATATTTCAAAATAAACGGAATATATTAATGGAAATAATGAAGATTTATTTGCAAAATAGTACCGTGTTCCTGAGTCTCAAAAACAATTCTGATTTCGCCAATTTATTACGCCACTTCTTTCAAATAACGAACTAATCAGAATGTTCCGCTTTATTTTCGTAAGTTTAAAATAATATTTTTCATTTCTATACTGTTCTGTAGCATTTCATTCCAATCTAATTTAACTTTAATAGCAGATGATTTTGTAAAGACATTTCTATAATTTGGTTTCAATAGCAGACAATTAGGTTAAGACATATTTATAAATATGATTATCTTTGTTTTACTTAATATTTCATTTAAAGTCAATATCAAACGATTTCCTTTCCTTTCTAAATTTATTTTTATTAGATTGGCAAGAAGAAAATTAGTTGTTGTAAAAAAAAATTACGGAATGCAGCGTTGTTAAATGAGAGAATGAAATTGTTTCTGGATTAAACATCTTAATTTTGCGATGTCTTTATGTTTCCATCAATAATTCCAAAAGTTCCATCACAATGGCGTGTCAAAAATATTGTAAAATACCTAGTGTAGGTGACGGAAACTGATTAGTTAGGGCGATTTCATTCTGTATTTATGGATCTGAAGACTTTCATGCCAAAATTCGTGAGAAAGTTATACAAAACATTACAACTGGATTTGGTTTATTGAAAGATTTTGCAATTTTAAAGGAATCTGTTGTCTACAAAGACTATGAAATCTACTATGGTTTTATGGTTTGTTCAGCTATCTTCATGCAGTACTTAAAACTGAAAAAAGTAGTGGCTGAGAGCCTCGAAGCAGATAGATGGCAGGGCAGTGCTGAGCAAAGTGTGTGCTGACCTCGAACTCGCCCGGAGGCCGGCGAGAGTAGCCAGTTAGTTATTATTATTATTTTGAAGTAGTAATATACTAACATCTAACGCTGAAAAGAAAGTTGGATTAACTTCTCACCAAATTTTTCGAAGAAATAAAAACCTAGAATTTTAAATTTCTTCCCACAAATCACAACGAATTGTCTTGAATTATTTATTGTTCAATTAATCAAATTAATAACGAATCGAATTAATTTTATCTCATAAGCAAATTAATTTTCGTTTCTTAAAACAATCCCAGTCCCCAAAGTATTATGTTATACCATTACTACAAAAAATTAATGCTATAAAGTATTAATTAAAGATAATTAAAATTCATCCTTTAATGACTTTCATATTTCTTCATGACACCATTAAAATTAAAATTATTTTCAACTAGGGTGTATTTTCATAGATGAATATTTTTTGGAGAGCCCATAGGTTCTAAGTAATTTTTATTTCAGATTTGGAAGTTATCCTTCTGTTATGTTACTTTATATAGAGTGACTCATCCTTAATCTTAAAAGAAGCATTTATGCATATTTGCCCATCTTACATATTTTTTCATTTTTAATTATTAAATGATAGAGAGATTTTAGATGTTTAGTTTCAAATTTATGAGTTTCGAATAAAATTAATATACTTTTAGTAATGAATCTTAGTTAAAATTAAATTCTGATTTATTTTTTATGTTGATGGCTCAAAAAATGCATATTACTGATATAAATGTATAACACTGAATTGAATATTTATTCCATAAACAATTCATGACAAATAGCTATATACAATTCAGATTAAGATAATTATAACTGTACAGCTCCTTTATGGGACATGTTTGAGTTGGCTGTCGTTATTCTTCAGACATTGTTGATATAAGGTGTACACAAAGGAAAAGGAGACTACAGTTACATGTAAAGAAATTTTAATAACAATATTCTAATTGCAGTTCATGTGGAACACTACAACTACAAATAATTGCCATTGACTCACTGATCCCAGCCTAGGAAGAGAGTGGATGGCTTCAGTGTAGAAACTTCTGGGTTGCTGACGGATCCAGTTAACATCTCGCCGTCCTCTGATTCTCCGACAGATGCTTGGGCACCCACTGTGCACAAATCTTGCAAAACCAAGCTTTTTGTGGTTTATGTGATGCAGAATTCCTTTGTTTATCGACTGTTCAACAGCAATTTCACGTGCGGTGATCCGACGATTCTGCCGTATGAGCTCATCCACAGCCGAAATCGTGGCACTGTTTATCTCAACGTGCGCCTATCCAGGGTATGGCAAGTCCTTGATGTTTACGCGTCCTGCCTCATAACGCTGACACCACCTATGGTGCACCGTGCGTACATCTCTTTCATCCTGCGATAAATTTCTGAAGTATGCTCCCTTTCAGCGCCAAGAAATTGGATAACTGCTCTTTGTGCTGATCAGGAGGAATCCATCATGCAAAGAACTGTGGAAACAACTCTCCAGAAATGAGGATATTGATGCGAAGCCGTTAACTACGCAGGTGCAACTGGGAATACCACCACGCCATCTATCGGCTGGCACATTAACTCACTGGGATTTGATGCAACGTCGATACTGTTAAGGTCTCCTTTTCATTTGGGCACACCTTATAACACAAAACTATGGGATTTTTTAACAACTCTAAGGAAATTGAGTATTTTATTACTATATACTTTCAGCTCATCAATTATATCAACTGTTGATTTACAAGACTTAAAATTTGAAAAAAGGATTACTCAGATTATAGGAATATGCTGTGGTATGCATAGCAGAAACTCAGTTCTATTTCTTTTTCATACTGTCTATTAATAAAGATTCCCTCAAAGCAAGCCTTAATAGATGAATTAATTAATTTCACTTCTGTGTAAATTTTAAATATCTTATTCATTATCTTATCAAATATCTTAATCTTATCAATTAATTGGCATGTGATATTCATTCAGTATGGTTCAGTAATGTACACACTGCCTAATAAGTCTGTCGCATCATTTATTCACAAATGAGAAATGAAGGAACTACATAAAAATAAAATAAAGAGTAAATGTTCTACCTAAAATATCTGAAATGTCAAGTGGAATATACATTTTCTTCCGTTAATAAGATATATATTACTAGAAGTGTAATTTATGATAAGATGACAGATTTTAAGGAAAAAATCAAAACCTCAATCTTAGTTAAAACTGATGATGAACAATGGTTGTCACATTTCTTGTCAAAAGCTATTATTTCCCTTTGCTATATACCTGTCAACAGAACATATGACTCTCCACAAACCTGCCAATCTCAAAGCAATAAACAAGAAATAATTGCCGGCAGTTTGTCAAGACTTTATATTAAGATATTGCAGTTTATTGTTCCTGACATCTTTTGTTGTCGATATGAGTTAAACAAACAAAGCATGAAATCTTAGATATATATTTCTTTGGATATAATATAAAAACGCTTTTGAAAATTTGACATTTCAGAAAGTCTAACATTTATTTTCGAATTTCAAGAAAACAGTTATTTTACTATTATTATTCTAGAAAAATCCTTTGCCAGCTGTTAATTCGGGGACGGTAATTTAGAAATTTACTTTCATCCGCCTTTCATTGTGCTATATTTTAATATGACGAAAAAGTTAAACATTTTAAAGCTAATTTTAAACTTTTTTCTTTGCGACTTCATTTAAAACACTAACTTGGAGAAGAGACTCGGAAAATATTGTTTAAAATAGAGATTTAACGATTTCAAAGTACTCTACTCTGAAATTTAGTTATAAAATTTCATGTAACGATTTATAAGCTTTAAATCAAAAATAAATATTGTTACAAAGCTATAAAGCCGTTTCCCTGAGATGGTAAACTTGGCGACAAATTTGGCGACCTTGGCGAAAAATTTTCGACCTTGGCGAAAAATTTGGCGACTTTGGCGACAAAGGGGATTTTCAAGAAAAACCTCGGACTTTCAACCTACTTCTACTGGTTTCATGAACTTTCTAGAGATTACAACACTTCCTACGTAATGAAGTCACTTCCTGTTGAAAGGTATAAAAGCAAGCTCTCATGTCAAGAGGAGTTAGTTGAATTTTGATCAGCAAGCAAGCTGGTGAGCTAACAAGTAACCTTTAAGCGCTGTGTTGAGATTTATTGGTAGTCTCTGTTGTGAATTTTTAGTAGTGCTGTGTTAATACTTGTGCTACGTTTCTTTGCTTAGAATTTTTGTAAAATAAAGAGCTTTATTTTTTAAAATCCTGCTTATTGGACTGCATTCACGTACACTCACAATACGATTTCGTAACAATATAATTCCGGAGTGATTAGTAATGCACATTTGCTTTGTTTTTTAAATTTTGTCACTTTCAAATTAATTTTGATCTGAAACAATTATTTAAATACTAATGAAAAAACATACTGTTTCTTCACTTGATTAAGGAAAGGTTTTATAAATAGATAAATTTTAATTAGAGGATTGAAGATTTAATAAATTAATTTGGTATCAAAAATTTAGCGTCAAAATTGGTATATTTTTCTGCGTTCTTTCACTCATTTATATAACTGCTGTTGGGAAATGAAAAACGTTGCAATCTACGAATAATGGCGTGGTGAAATTGCTTCTTTCTTCTCTTTCTTTATTACTTTCTTTAAATTACATGCGCTATAGAAAAAATAATTTAAAACCAAGAGATTCCATAATCAAATTTACACAATAAGCATACGATTTAAAATAACACTCATATCCGTCTCTTAGACTGTATTTAGAAAATACTAAAATCTTTATTTTTTTCTAAATTTTATAATCTTGTAATTTGTACAAGAAACTCAAAACAGCGAAAACTATAGAAACTGGATTAACTAAGCTTGTATGTACCACACCAATATTATTCGCTTCTTTTTCTTCTTTCTAACACCTACTCACATATTCTTCTCACTACTCTACTGTTCTAACAACAGAATTTTCGAGACAACGAATACGAACTGAATAATAAAATTATTTTTAAGAAGTGCTCACACATTTAAAGAAAAAAGACATTTTACACCTTTTAAGAGCAGCGTATTGCTGCTATCAGCATATCATATTCCTGTGAGCGTAGTGGTGGTAATCATCTACCACCTTCACAAAAGCTAATCCATCTTCTACGTACCTAATCAATTCCTTTCCTTCCTTTGTATTAAACCTTTGATCAAATATGGGTGTTGCTTTCAGAATTAGTGACCACTGAATAACCTTTAGTATAATAGATGTCAAAGGAATAAACACCATGGGACTTGAAAAGGATTTATAAAGAACTTACTTTGCTCTATTCAGGCGTTGTAAAACATTTTCTTTGTAAAACTAATGAATGCCTGAAAATTTGTATTCTCGACGCTTCTTTGGATTATGCGAAATTGACACCAGTTTAGCTTAGTTACATTAACGTCCAGTTTTCAAACAGCGTGAGGGCTATTTGGAGGCAGACCTCGAAATTTTGAACTGCGCAGTGATCAGACGACGAGAATCCGCCTGCCCTCTCGAAATTTCCCCACCTGCACTGATGGAAATGCGTTTGACCACGTATACAAAACCCACATACACGGAGGATCTTCAGTAGAATCGGGATTCGGACCTTGAACCATTCGACCTCAAAGCTAATACTTTACCATTAGGCAACCGCGTTCAAAGAACAATATTACCATATAAATATTAGATTACCATATTCAACATAAACAAAGATGCTTTCATTGATTAAATTAAAATAGTAAGCAAGTTGTGATAGTATTTAGGAGTATTGTTACAGATGTAAATTGTGCGCATGCAGAACAACATTAAATGAATATTTGCTAAAGAATTTCATCATATAACCGCATTATATTTCAAAAAAACCTGCCAACAATGAAATATAGATTGCAGTATTTCAATGAAAAGACGCATCAAATCAAAAATGTAAACCATTATCTTACCATAAAATCTATTATAAATCTTCTAGCTCTACTTTAATTCTTTTAACTCTTTAAACCCGAGGCGTCTTTTTTCATCTAACTCCTTTAAAACCGGGGAATTTTGGGAAGAAGCGACATGAATTGGACTCTCCCAACCTGGGTGGTCACCTACCCCACTCCTGCTATAATCTCCCCTTAAGGCTCACGGAAATGGGCAACGGTTTGCAAGGATAATTGAGCCCCCTACCGCGCTTATCTCCTAAGTGATCTCAGAACCTCACCTCCCCTCAGAAGAAGCCAACCGCCTCAGACCGGCCTTCTTCGCTGTTAAAGGGACATTTTTAGACCGCCTCGCTCGGTGTCAGAGGGTTAAGGGGGGGTCCTCTCTATTTTTCTCTGAACGAAAGTCTTTCAAAAAGACATCCGTTCCTTACATAATGTCATATCCATACTAGCCAATCTTTCGGTTTTCCGAGTCACAAGTGACTATATCGAAGTTTTTAACATCAGAAACCACTTCCTTTTGTTCTTTCTTGCCATTAGACCTTTAACTGTGATACCCGAGATGTACTTCTGCATAGAATTCTGGCAACTTTAAACTTATTGGCAAAATTAAGTCATTCATAGACGTTATGATTCGGTTCAAAAAATACACTTAACCCTTTAGCATCTCAAGTTTTCCATGGGCTCTTAGTCCAGTCAGTACGACAACACATCACCAAAACGAAAGGGATCACCTAATTATTAGGGTGGATCGAAAACTTTTTTTTTCAGAATTTCAAAATCTACCTATGAGGAAAAGATGTTCTATGGTATGGAGATTAATAGAAAAATAATAAAAAAATTTAAATTCTAAATTTAATGCTATCGAAAGGGTGTTGAATTTTCAAAAAAAAATGGAAAAATACTTAATTTTGATTTTTGACTATACGATTTTAGATTCGAAATAATTGGGTTTTTTTTGCAATATGAATAACCAAAAGTGATGATTAATGAGTAGTGAATACTAAGTAGTATAATGTACATTGCAACATTTTATGACTCAGCTCCCCCTCCCCACGCCGTGAAATCAGTCCGGTTAAACAACTAGAGCAGTAGGCAATCCCATCTTTTTTCTGTCTCCTGCTTTATCCTCCCACCCCTCCATAAGTCGGAAGTGGTACTTCATGGAATCTTCCCCACAGTCACACCTGTATTGACAAAAGTTTTAGCTGCAGTTAGAACATTGGACCGATTTGCTATTTCCGACCGAGCAGGCGCTGCCATCGTGTCAGCTGCGCTTCAAGATGTGGGCATTATCTCAGAAAGCAACGTTAACGAGCTTCCACTATGTCATCTTTTCGCGCACGTGGATAGAACCACAACTGGGCCCAGAAACCTGACTGCGAAATAAGAAAATCGTTGGCAGGATGCGAGAAGCTATCTGTAGTTTCATCCACGCAAATAGAAATCACGCTATGTGAAGTGATTAACAAGAAAGACTTAAGTACTTATCAACTGTATTTAGTGGAAATTTGTGAAGTCATAAACTGCTGACATTGCGTAGAAAGTCTGTCGAAGATAAATCCTGGAAAAGTTTGCCACTCAAGGTGGCTTAGAATCACGAACAGAATTCTCAGGTTCAATGTAGCTCACGAAAATTCATCCGAGGCTTTATTGACATTAACGCCATTCATCGCAAAAGTCTGTGCGTCTATGTGGTTCAAGATCAAAATGTAACCATAATCAATCTATGAGGCACAACATTTGCATCAATCAATAGTTCTATCTCGTTATTTCTCGAATGATTTGAAGGATGTCATATACCCTGTTATTAAAAGAAACTGATTTTTTGTCCATCCAGAAAATGTCCTGATATCAATGCTAGCTGACCTCAGAAATCACATAAGGGAATTAGCCCTTCGAAGAATTCTGAAAGTACGCAAAGTCATTGCCTACTGCTCTTGTTGTTTAACCGGACTGATTTGACAGTGTGGGGAGGGGGAGCTGAGTCATAAAATGTTGCAATGTACATTATACTACTCACTACTTAGTACTCACTACTCATTAATCATCAATTTTGGTTATTTATATTGCAAAAAAACAATTATTTCGAATCTAAAATCGTATAATCAATAATCAAAATTAAGTATTTTTCCATTTTTTTTTGAAAATTCAACCCCCTTTCGTTAGTATTAAATTTAGAATTTAATTTTTTTTTTATTATTTTTCTCTTAATCTCCATACCATAGAACATTTTTTCCGCATAGGTAGGTTTTGATTAATAATAATTTTTTTTTCTCCTCAGAAGAGCGATCCACCCTACTAATTATATGATACAGATAACTAATTATGGGCTTAATCTAATAAAGTTATATAATTGTCGGTAATGCTAGCTATTAGTTATCAAATATTAAACCAAGAGATCCGGTATTTTTCTAATCTTGTTTAAAACAATATCCACGACATCCACTTTTAAATATTCATTTTAGTAACCATAGGTATTTTTAAATTAAGAACAGATTATAATATTATTGTGCATACACAAGAATAAATGTAAAAAGCATCAAAAATATCAGTTTGGTACTGAAAATCAATATTTCAAAAAAGTAATTCTTCGTAATTTGTCGACATTTCTTTAAAAGAAGCTTTTTTTTTACTTATAAAACATATTTTTTTAAAAAAAAATCAATCTAGAAATATAAATTTTGGCGAGTCTTTCTGTAATTATATAGGTTTATTTTATTTAGATAACTTGAAATTAATTAATAATTCTAAGGTTAATTACCGAAGTTAGAAAAGTTAAGGATCAAAACAAATAAAAAAACGACTTTTCTGGAAGAAGCAAAAATGAAGCATATTCTTTATTTTTCTTCTAGTGACCATTGTTTAATTAGTAGCAGTATTTGATTTCTAATGCCATGCCATTTCTGGAAGCTGTATTTCATTTCTTTCAATGTAAAAATTTTTGGAAAAAAGTTATCTTAGGAACTAGATGCGAACTTTCAGTTGTGTAAATATATTATTTTCGCTTCCTATATCTTATTTCACCTACAGAATTCGAGTAGAATTTTTAAAAAAGGAAAGCATAAAATGACTTTTCCATACCTAATATCTGTGGCATTTTTAGACATCATAAAGATATATTTTCTAATATTTCTAATATGTCTTTAAGAGAGTTTCAATTACCTTTCAAGAAATGATAATATAAAAATTAAGTTATATTATTAGAAATATTTTTCATTTGAGACAATTAATTTATTCTTTTAATTTTTCAATTTATTCATGAAAACATTTGTAAAGCAATCTTCTTAACAAGTTCCGAAAATTAAATTGAAAATTCACACAAAGAGGAAATTTTTCAAACAATTGAATGTGTAAAAAAAACGGCACATCTTTCATTGTGCGATTTTAAAATCAAGTAAAATCAGTGACACGTAATAATCATCTGACATTCATTGTCTGGTTGATTAAATACTAGCATAAGAATTTATATGAATGGCACAAAAAAGACCCCCACTGAAATTTCAATCAATCTGCTCCGTCGAACTCAATTCACTCTAATCAGCGAATATCATTTGTCCTTCATAAGAAGAAAAACGATTAACGTCACCGAATGATGAAGAAAAAAGAAGAAGAATGCTTCTTCTAGCTGATTTTTCACCCTAAATAAGCATTAGTCAAAAGAAGCACGCATAGAAAGGGGGAAAATAAATTAAAATAAACGCCCATGAAAGTCAAACTTCACTTCACGTGTTTATCAACGAAAGAAAATCACGAAGATTGAATTTCAATGAGTTGAAAAGTAAACCGGATTAGTCTCCCACTGAGGAATTCTTTTCCCAATTAACAATGAATATTTAAACATCATAGGCGAACCTTTTAAGCGCATTTATTTTCGGATTAGCCACGTCGCCACAATCCCTCCCTCCTTTTAGAGGAGCATCCTATGGTAATTACTTACGCTAAAACTTTTCATGTCTTCTAATTACTTGAAAAGACTTTGAAAGCCGTTTTTTTCTTATGCTCGGTTTTCTTATTTGTCCGTCTAAATTCGTATCAGTCTTATATTTTTTCGTTTTGTTATTCTTATTCTTTTATGGCCTTGTGTTCAGAATGAAAGCCGTGAAAGATTTTAGACTCGGAGATTTCTTTTTTCTAAACAATGAATAAGTTCGGTTGATGTCTCTCCGTTTCTTTCCCGATCTTCCAGCAGATTTGGAAGAGGTAATTTGTATTTGTTTCAGTGTTGTTTTTGAAGGAAGGCTGTTCAGTCCTTTCCATTCATTATTTGTCTTCAAAAGATTTGTCCTAAAATAACACACTTTAACCAATATAAATTTCAGTTATTTGAAAGTGAATGTTTTTTTCTACTTGGAAGACTAACTGGGAAAGTGTTTACTTAAGAAACATAGTTTTTCTTTCATTTCACTTATTTGTAAAGGATTATTCTGGATTTTGAAGGAACTTAAAGCATTGGAAATTGTTAATCTGTTTATTTTTGTAAACTCTTCGTTAGAGGGGCTAGTGTATGGTACAATTTGTGAGGGGCGGCTATGGAGCACGCCAGGATGTTTCTCCCATCCTCTGCTTCAAATTCGCAACCGTTTTTCTTAGTGTTTTACTTTAATCTGTTCCGGAACCATAATAGAGAGAAGTGGAAAAAAATTACAGATAAAATAGAAAAAGAAATGTATTCGGCCTATATTGAATAAACAAGCATTGATCGCCAGTTGTATAAAAGTTTTGGCAGTTTTTATTGAAAGAGTCAAAAATTTCTCTCATTTTAGCTAACTTGTTAGTTTTCGTGTGGCGTACTTGGAGGGATGGCGTACTGAGTTTGCCGACGTCACAAGCACAAAAAAAGGTTAGAATGGAAGGCGCAATTCAATTTGAACGAATCACTTAGATTCAATGCTCTCTGGGATGTTCCTATTAAGTTAGAGGGAGGAGAGAAGGCTCAGGAAAGAACAGGCGAAAAAATTACAGATAAAATAGAAAAGAAAAAAAGTATTCTGCCTATATTGAATAAACAAGAATTGATCACCAGTTGTATAAAAGTTTTGGCAGTTTTCACTGAAAGAGTCGAAAATTATAATCTTTATTAATTTTCGTTTGGCATACTTGGAAGGATGGCGTACTGAGTTCGCTGACGTCAAGACCATAAAAAATGCTTAGAATGGGCGGTGCAACTCAATTTGAACGAATAAGTTAGATTGAATGTACTGTGTGGATGTTCCTATTAGTTTAGAGGGGGGAGGGCTCAGGAAAGAACGGTCGAAAGCATTACTGATAAAATAGAAAAAGAAAAAAATTTATTCGGCCTATATTGAATAAATAAGCATTGATCACCAGTTGTATAAAAGTTTTGGTAGTTGTCATTGAAATAGTCGAAAATTCCTCTCACTTTAACTAGCTTATCAGTTTTCGTGTGTCATACTTGGAGGGATGGCGTACTGAGTTCGTGGATGTCACGAGCACACAAAAAAATGCTTAGAATGGAAGCTGCACGTCAATTTGAACGAATCAGTTAGATTCAATGTGCTCATGGGATGTTCCTATTAGGTTATAGGGAGGAGACGACTCAGGAAAGAACAGTATAAAATTCACAGCAAAAAAGAATTCATTGGCTTACTCCATACGCCAGCCCCTGCAACTAAGAGTTAAAATTAATATTTTCTTTTTGAACTGATGTAATGTCATTTTGCCCTATATTTTTACTCTTTGCGAAAAATTTAGCTACAAGGACAATCGCGATAATGATTGCAATACAGTGATCATTATTTCCTCATATGTTTATTTCAAATCCTATTTTAATCTGTATTCTCTACCTCCCAATTAGTTCAGGTTATATTTGCTTATATTAATTTAAATATATTTAGACGTTTTATTTTTATTAACAGTCAATTTTATTGAATGTTTTTGACATTTGTAGAATAATTTGAGAACACAGTATTTCAATAATCTTTATCTTTTCTGATTATTACAAACTAGATGCCCTGGGCGACCAGCTTGTTCGCCGGGAATAAGATTTCAATTGAATCTTGCATCATTTTATATTCATGGTTCTCTTAACAACGTAATTTTAAACCTCAGATTGTGGTAAATATTTAAACCATGTTCTATCCGTGCCCTTGGAAATCTTCTGTTCATTGTCTACATAAATGTTCCTAATGGAGTCAAATAACTGACCATGTCATGTAATCTCTAATTAAATGTTGTCGGCACTATCTTCACTTTCTTATTCCTCTTGTAAAATATGCATTTGATTTCATCATTAAAATGACTCAGCACATTTTATGGCCAGCGGCATGTTAGCTGGATTAAAACATGCTGAGAAAAGAATGAAAACATAGCAGCCGTAACCATTCAGCTTAATGGATATATATCTTAATGCAAGCAAAGCAATATCTCGGGGAGCTTGGTTTTCAGATTTCACAAAAATTTAATAATAAAATATAAAATCAAAATGTATTAGTATCCTATCTCAGATTATAACAATAAAAGAGAAATATGCAATTAAATATTTGTTTATGCAATGAAAACGGTTTAAGTTGTGTTGAAACAATGAAAAGTATTGTTATAAATTATGCCTAAAAATATATTTAAAGATTTATTAAAATTCTTTAAAACATTGTACAGAAATATAATTTCTATCATTGGAAAGGCAATCTTTTGCACTTTCAGATAGTGTAAAAATAATTTTTGTGCTATAATATTTTCGGAAATTATTAAAGAAAATGCCGAAATTTTGTCTAATTTTAATTGATTAAAATTTTAATTACAATTTCAAAGAACGGACTCCGAGTTGCACATTCCCACACTTCAAAGTATTTTTGTGCCAAATCTCGTAGCTCTAGGTCTAGCGGTCTGACCTGTAGAGAACCAACACACAGACACACGGACTAGCACAAAAACACATACACATTCTCCTTTATTATTAGTAGAGATTAAAAAAGAAACTCAAATAAAAAAAGTACTTTGCCTGGAACATGATTACAGAATTTAAAATACAGTTGTACTAAAATTCTTGTTTATTAACAGAAAGAAAATGTAATCAGATAAATTATTTTTATTTGTATGTAACAATTATTGGCATAAAGTAAAGAATACACGTAAAATATATTTGAATTTTAGAAAATACCACAAATTTGTTTATGAATTTTAATGTAATTTAAGCAAGAGATCGCAATGGTTCACCTTCTTATGTCTTCGCCATCTTATCGATACGGGAATTTCTAAGCAAATATATTCATAAGCATTCATTATAGTCAGAAGTCTTAATTCTTCATTTTCAATTCCTAGCGAGTCTTAATTGAGGCACTATAGGATTCCACACTTCCTTTTAACAAAAAGTAGTAGTTTGAAAGAAATTTATGGTATTGTTCAATTTTTTTCCTTTTTAATTTTTAGTTCTATTTGGCTTTGCATCTGTTTGTATGAGATAATGTTAATGTACAAGTTGCATTGGTTTTCATGAGATTTAGGGCCAAAAAACTATTTTTTTCCTTTTATTTCGGCTTCAATTTTTCTGTCTATTAAATATATATAAAAATGCTTTGTGTATATTAACATTTTGCATAGACTTTATTTGCTTCCAGTTTTTTATAGTGATTATGTTATAGTCGTATAATTTATATTATTACTCAAGAAATGAAGGCATTTCTTATGAGATCCATACTGTAAAATTTCGTTTTACACAATTATAAAATGCTGAAGTGAGTGTGCTTAGTTTGTAAACAGAGGAAAGAAAAATACTAAAATCAAACTGTGAATATAAGGTAAAATATGGAATTATTGTAAATTACAAATTTTAAGTTATCTTTGTTTAATTAATTAAGAAAATTGATTATAAACGTGAAAATACGTGTATTTCACTGACGTTGGGTGGATATAGAATAAGAAAGAAATTCTCTATTTAATTTGATGAAAGAATTTAAAGAAAACAAAAGCAGGTCGCAATGTTGTGAACACATTACGCTTTCTGCTTTGTAAAGAAATATTTTTGAAATAAATGAATAACAAATCATTATAAATTGAATTCTTCAGAATGTAACTCTTCTTGAAATGCATGCCATTATCTTAGCTCATTTTTTATTATATGTCCTTTTATTTCACATTAAATTTAGGACATGTAATATCAAAATTAATTATTTATTTCCTCGGTAATTATATTGGGAAGTAAGGCCAAAAAACGAGGTGAAAGTTTTCCACAGTAATCAAATGTGTTCTCTTGAAACAATTGATTTTTGTTTGGTGGTCATAGAATTTTTTTTTATTTTGGAGTAAAAATCGCTTCCACTTTCCAATGGAAAATATCCTATTATCGATAATTCCTGTTCTACGCACGTAAGAACTTCTATTTTAGGTTCAAAAATTGAAAAATTAATCAATAATTCTCTGAATTACCAATGCTCGTTTTATTACAATTTGCCCAGCAGATTTATAGTATACTGTGTGCATTCCGAAAATGTTACATAATGGAACATTTTATAACTTGTTAGTCTGACAAAGGCCTAACATTAAATCGGCAGCACATTTGAAATTGCTACAACTTTCTAACGATAGAAATTATCATATTATCGATAATTCCTGTTCTAGGCAAGTAAGAAAGTCTTTTTCAGGCTCAAAACTTGAACGATTATTCAATAAATCTCTGAATTACCGATGTTTGTTTTATTACGATTTACCAGCAGATTGTTAGAGTAATAGGCACATTCCAAAAGCGTTACACAATGCAATATTTTACAAGTAGTTATAATAGAAGAAGAGCAAACATTAAATCGGTAGCTCATTTGAAACTAGACAATCTTCACATTTTCAGAATGGGTTGTACGAGTTGATCACGCCATAAAGGAAAATATCTTTTCTACAAACTCCCATTTAAGTTTCGAGTATCCCAGGCCGTATCAGCCTTTGCAGAAGCTCCCACGAAAGAGAATATTTTAAAGTAATGCAATCTCTTTCCATTTACCTGCTTTTGAAGGCGGATTACGGCTGAGGCATTTATGGACGATACTTAAGAAGATGAATTGCAAATTCCCTCCTTCTGTTAGCTCCTCGTATATTCAATTCTCAGCTGAGTTTCAGACAGTTGTAGAGATGAAGGGATTACTCAAGTCTTCTCGTATATTTTCATTGCTTCTGTATTTTGTGACAAAGAAGTCTTTAAAAGTCTCTTTGCAAGAAATATATATGTAATACTCTGCTTTTGCAGTTATTGCTTGCCATGCTTGATCATAGAATAACATATTAAACAGCTTGTCAGTTCCAAGATTTTCAATAATTACTGCATTTATTTCTGAGAGAAATGCATTTTAGTACGCATTAGCCTTACAATCTCGTTTGCATTGTTAAGACATTAAATATATTAAACACTAATATCATTAGGTTTTTCTTGAATTTCTCTTTGAATATTTTTCATCAAACGTAGAATTCGCCGATACATATCTAAATAAAAATAATAAATAATTCAGTTATATCTTTGTCTGTATTAATATAAGGAAAACATCATGGGTTTTATGTTGAGTATTTCAATATTTAATAACAATTTTGTTCTCAATTGTCCAACTCATAGCATTCTTAACAATCATTTTTAAAAATTTTAAACTAATTAATTTGAAATATTGTATGTATTAAAAAGAGCGCTATACAAGACAACACACAAACTTTCACTGCAATATATTTATTTATTTCTGAGTTGTGGGTATAAAAGTAATTTTTAAAAGCAATGAACGGCTTTTATGATAAATGTTCCAGGCGCTCCAGAGTTACCCGAAATTACTCTAATTTTTTATTAGTTTGTAACTTCCAGGCGCACGTTGAGGTCAAGTTAACTTAACGCCACCTGTAGTGGTGAGATTTATTGTGATAGTCGCCGAGGTATTAGGTACGTAGAACGATTGACACTTAAGTGCTTCCTATTACTTAGTACAATATTACACTACTCAGATTCTCAACCAATCGATCCTGATTCCACATATATATTAGAAGTACTCCATTGTGAAAAAACACAAAGCTGGTGGCACATCCAAAGCAAGATTACTTAATAATAAAATAACAAATTTAATAGAATAACGATTAAATTAAAATCTTAAATTAAATCATAACATCATTAAAGATGCTAGCGGCAAGACGATACAAAAAAGAAAAGAGTGAACAGAAGCAATCATCATCTTTAAGTACTCCAACAGGCTGCTCGCTATTGGTTGATAGGTGTCATCACAAAGAGGTCGGATCCGATCTGCATGCAATTGCAATTCGAGATATTTCCAGATGCCGAGATGATGCCACAAGTTACTAAAACCCTTTTCGAACAAAAATTGGGATTAATTTTTAGGTTTCTGAAAATAATTTTCAAATCAACACGAAAAATATCTCGAAAATATTGATTTTGAAAAAAAAAATATGCCTAATATTTGTTATGGAAGAAAATATTTACAGTTTTGCAACAAAATAACTTCTATATGAATGTCAAATATCATTTCCATATGTGTTTTTATATTTATATAAAATAGCACGAAATTTAAACAAAAATTGATGCGCCTGGATCATTTATCATAAAGGTCCTTAACTGTCATTAAAAATTTTATTTATACCCATAACTCCGAAATAAATATGTTGCTGAAAAATTTTGTGTGTTGTCTTGTACAGTGCTCTTATTAATGCCTGAAAAATTTTAAATTGATTAGTTGAAGATAAAATAATTGATTTTGTAGGTCCCTGGTCAGCTTAAATAATAAACTTTCATTTCATTAATGATCTACTGACACACTCGTCTCGGTGGTCTGAAACCACAGTTCCTGCCTCCAAATCAGAGGGTCTCGAGTTTGAGACTCCATCCATTAACTCTATCGATACGGGACCGTCCCATACGTCTCTTCAAGCAAACCACAATAGCCGTCCGAATGTCACTCTGAAATTTCCACCCTCTTTCATAAAGTGTAATTGATTTCACACCCGTCTCGCGTGCTTTCTTCTTTAGAGAGGCTTCGCCCAGATGTGTTTGGGGAAGAGGGGAGTTTTCTTACAATTCGGGCAATGCCAGCTCTCATTGTGGTTTTTGAAGGGGGGAATGAATTCCCCTTATCTTTGATAAAGGAGCTGGGCCGTTCCCGTATTTTGAGGTCCCTTTATTTCAATGGCCTTAGGAATCAGAGGGTTACAGGTTTTTCAACAGCATGGGTATGCGGCTTGCCAGATCCTTGGTCCTTTCCCACTGGTGAAATGCGGAAGTTTGGAGAAGTGGATTCTGTCTCAACATTGTTATCATCCAGCCTTCCTTCAGAGACAGTCCTTCGTTCTAAACGGTATGTTAATCGTCTACATAAAACTGTGTTTTAGTCCGTCAGACGAAGGTAGCTGATCTTTATAATATACAATAATGGATTGCACTGAAATGGAAAGACACAAACCCTTATTTCTTTTGAAATTCACGGATTCTAAAAGTAACTGGTTGGTATCCGAACACGTTCAGAGCACGTTTTTAAAGATTATGAAATAGAAACACCGAAATATGTTTTTTAGATTCGAATGAATTTAATAAATATTAATATTAGAGTATGATTTTTGAGTATAAATTATTATAAATTTACAAAAATCTTGAACTTCTGCTGCTTTTTAGAGGAAATTCCCAAAAACTTCAAACATGCTAGAGGTTAAACTTTTTTAATAATTCAAATAAAACTAATACTAAAATAAACTACATACTATGGACTAGTGCTTGTACTAGAATCTTAGCATTCTTTAGATAAATAATAATTTTAGAGTTAATCGAACAATCATTATAAGATTTTCAGCAAATTTTTCATGTCATTTTTCAATTAAAAGACCATAATTAAAACAATATTGCTGCAATATACATTATTCTAGTACATTAACTAGAGACACATTTGAAGAAAGTGTTCACAAAATTTCAGAACAATCGAATGATAATATCTTGAGTTATCATGGTTGAAGTGTGAAATTTATGCATAAAATCTATTTTTGAGAAAAATCAAATTTTAGTATTGCTACGAGCTTAAATTAAGTATCTAAACTTTTAAAAAATCCTAAAAATATATTAACATCATATTAACTTGAAGAAATGCAATTTAAAAGAATTTTTGACAAGTTTCTGTCCCTTTAAATAACAAATTCCGGTTAATTAAACGACCACTACCGGTTTTCGGTTTGTTATAAAGCAATTAATATATTATCTTCTAATTAACGTACCGACAAAAGTAAATATGTTGTAGAAAGGTAAATGAATGAACTATCCAAAACATCAAAAATTAAGAAATGGGAATTTAGGCAGAAAATAGACTTTTCAACCTGTTCGGATACCTTAAATTTAAGTGCATCCTATGTTATCATTCTCATTGGATTCTCATCTAGAACTTTATATCAAATGCTATAGATAGCATCGGGTAGCAGAACTTCACTTTCAGAATCCAAATGCAATGAGCATCCTGTAATGAAGTCCAATCGCTTCACAGAAATAAAAGTATTGAAACTATCTTTGCTAGTCTGCATCGCTCTTTTGTTCACAGACATACACTATGTGCTTGGTATAACTTCCACACTTACCTTTCACACTCCTTCCAGGGAAAATATATGCCCTCCAGATTCATAATCAGACATTACGACAGAAAAAACATACTGAAACAAAACACTTCTTGAGTGTTTAGTTATCTAGCGTTAGATGGATCTTCCTGCTATGAGACTAGCTCAGTGGTGTGGGAACCAAGTATGACACAACAGTTCTAATTCTATTTTATGATGATGCTGTGTTTGCAAATAAATGCAAATATTTCAATTGTTCGTACATTCAAAGTTGATTTGTGAATCTGTAAATTTTGCCATGAAAATAAATATTAACAGCATTTATTTATTTTAGAAAATACTTAAATTAATTAATAAAGCAACATACAATTTTCTTATTATTGAATCAGATTGCTTAGTGAGAAAACGTAAACGTTAAGATTGAATTAGGCTCTAATAATGAAAGTGAACACTAATTTAGTTCTTCATAAAATGGTGCACAAAGTATAATTTTCGCCATATCCTGGAAAATCATTGAAATTTATATTCTAAAATGAGTTTACGATTTGAAATTAAGATTTCAACAGGTTCTAATCCATTATTAAAAATTTCCTTTCTCCAATGAAATTTTAGAAATGCATGCTATGGAGAAATTTTCTTTGGAAATTTAAAACTATTTATATCTGTTATTCATTATAAAATACATATCAAATGTATTGTCTGCAAATAAACAATTCCTTACTGCCACAAATAATAAATTTAGTTGCCACACTTTTATTTTCTCACTCTGTGGATAAACAAGAGAAAATTTGAAAGCATTCTTCTAATCAAATAAAAATATTTACTTTGGCTCAAGGCTTTAAAAATTTATCAGTAATTTTTCAAGGATTTCAAATGCTATTGGTTCAAAGCAGAACAGAATTTAGTTTTATAGAAGTTAGCTTGAATTTTTATTTATTTAGGGGAAAATAATTTTACTTTCCGCAGTCAATAAACAATGGACAGGTTTGTAACATACTGCACTTTGTATGATTTTCTATATAAGTTTTATTTCGTTGGGTTTTATCTATGATTAGATGGCGGGTTCTCTTGCTTTGTAGGAGATTGTGTAACTTAAGAAATAAAGCTTTTTATAATAAATCTCTAACAGAAATGGTGTAAGAAGGTGATTTTTAAAGCCTAAGAATGTTGGAAATCAGGTTTTATCGTTGATCGACCTTGTTCATCATACTTTTTCTTTACTTACACATTGTTTTGTTGGATCTGCGCCCATTCTTGAAGAAACATGCTGGTTGTGAGACCAACGTTACAATTTTGAACTTTTGAATAGCTTACCTTGCATTCTTCTCCCCAAACTTCGATTCCATTATAATAAGATGGCATTTAAGGGGAGTTCTAACCCAAATCTATTAACCCTAACCCTGTTACTTCTATGTACCTTTTCTCAAAATCTTTTTCTACAAGTAAAGTAAAACTTTCTCATTATATTAAAAAATAAAATAAAATTTTAATTTTTTTTAAAAATTTCAATTCTTCAATCTTTTTAAATTCAAAAATTTAATTTTTACAAATCTTTTGTATCAAAACAAAAAATGTCGAATTGGTCACTTCGATGTGCCTTTTCTCAAAACCCTGTTATGGATACATTTTTGAAATTTTTTATAGAAGTAAAGTACACATTTCTCATTATACTGAAATGAGTTTTTGGTTAATTTTTAATTTTTTATAAATTTACAAAATATTTAATTAGGCGTCGTGAAATCTTATCCTATTTTGATACAAATAATTTTAAAAAATAAAGCTTGAGTTTAAAAAAAAAACGCAATTCAGTATTATGAGAAAGGTGTACATAACTTGTATAAAAAGTTTCAAATATGAATCTATAATGTATATCTTGGAGAAAAAGTACATCGAAGTAGCCAATTTAACATTTTGTTTTGACATAAAAACATTTGTTAAAAATAAATTTTTGATTTTTTTTTAAAATCCTTTCAATATAATGAGAAGGATATACTTTAACTTGTTGAAAAATTTCAAACATGAATCTATAACAGATTTTAAGAAAAGGAACATCGAATTAACAGGGTTAGGGATTAACGTACTTTGGGCTCCAACTCCCTTTAAACTGTACATCAAACCCATATACAGGAAGGGTATTATTGAAATGACTTTTCCAATCCATGATCCTCTTACCACGAAGCCTAATTCACTAGTATAATTAACAAATTACTTAATTCTCATGTGTTTTCAATAGTTCATCCCATCTAGTTTGATGTGTAAAATGGTAGATGTTCTAAACGCAGCGCATGGTAATTGCAATGTCAGTAAATGCAATATCAAAAAGCATTCAGGAGTACTTTAGGTTTTAAAATTCAGATTGACGTATTTTTCTCTCGCAATTACCTAAAAGATGATATGAACTGAAATGCAGTGCTAGTGTGTGAATGATGTGAAATGCATGCTGCATTTGAGTAAAGTGAAATGAGAATTGCTATGCCATTTGTAGCTCGATCCTTCATACTATTTTAAGTTTCGAAGTAAAGTTGATAAATTGTGCTATTCATCATTTTCATAACACGACAATGTAAAGAAAGAGTGACGGGAGGCTGTCTTTTCAAAAGGTCGCTGTTGTTAAAGGCGTAGGGCTACTTTACTCACGTGACTCTTTTGTTTTTGGAAGTTTCTAGTAAGATACTAAGTTTAAGTAAGTTTTTTTGTAACTTCTGTTGTTACCCTTTATCTCTAAAATAAGACATTTGTTAAGTTTTTAACTTATGTAGTTACCGAGATATAGATGATAGCGTCACCAATTCATACGTATTTTTGCCCACTTTTGGACTCAGCAGTCGCTGAACTATAATTTCGCTTTTCAATTTTTTTTGTAACTTCTGATGTTACCCTTTATCTCTAAATTAAGACATTAGTTGTGTTTTTAACATATGCAGTTATCGAGATATAGAGGATATCCCATACCAAATTTTGTGGTGTTTTGGCGTGTGAATCAATTTCCATCCTGAGACCCCAATGGGAGGAACGTAGACCTACGTTAAAATGCATATGGCTACTAAAAAGAAAATTCAAATTTTTCTCATTTTTAACTATTGATATGATATTTGCATCACTCTTCAACGCGTTTCCAAAAGTATTTAAGTTGAGATTTTATTAATATATGTTTAAAATTGGTGTCACAGGGAACTAGTGTTTAAATATCAGAAAAAAATCGCCAAAATTTGCGTTGATTCTTTCATAATCATGAAATATCTTGATTATATAAATAACACGTTCTCACTTTGGATCGATAATGTACTGTCAAATATTATAATCGTTCCATTAGTGACTAGAATTTTGAAATTTGGTGTGCTGTCTAATTTGAGCGATATAAATATGAAACAAATGGCCCGTTTGTTTCATATTTATAACGTTTTAAATTAGCCAGAACACCAAATCGTAAATGTGGTTTACAAGGTGATGTAGACAACTATGTTTTTCGCTGCACTTTCTTTAAAAAGATTCATTTAAATAGTCCTGCAGAAGCAAACAAAACCACACGGTTTGAAATTTTAGTTAATAATAAATTTGGAATTGTGAAACTGAAAGAGATCTTTAGGATTTCCAGTTGCATGATGAAACGTTGTCAAAACATATATTAATGTTTCATAAGCATTTGTGTGTGCTTTTTATTTCTTCTTGGAATATAAATTTTAAATGTGTTCCATTAAATTAACACACATCCTGTAATGTGCATAGTTTTTATTTAAATTTTTATTTATCTTTTGTTTCCTGTTTTACTATTTGATGTTGTTTCATGAACTTTTTTGTCACTTCCTTTGTTTTCTGTTTAGTTGCCCAGATAATTTGATTTTGTTGTTTTGCATTCAGTGTAATTCAGTTTTTTTGTGATGTTTTGTAATTTTATGTAATGTTTTTCCTTTCATTTTTGTTGTTTTGTACTCCCCATCGTCCGGTTCGTTGGCTTACACTCTGGGTACGCTGTGAAGGCGAGTATAAATAAATAAATAATACTAAGCGTGATCAGCCTTACATCACGACATATGTAACTATTGTGGATCCAATCTGCCAAAAAAAGGAACAAAATATAACGGAGCATCGCATCACCCTGCTTATGTATTGCGCTGTTTAATCGAATGTAAACAGAATACCCCCCGCATTTTGACATTTTTTCATTTCCTATCCAAATAAAGTATCTCTTCCAGCTTCTAAGAATTCAAAAATACTTCAGATATTTACATTTTATTAAGCAACATTGTACTCCGAATCCTGATTTCGTGATTTATGCACCATTTGAAGCGGAGGTAAGTGTAGTCTTTCTTTCTTTTTAGAGCCTATGTAGAAGAGAATTTTTTTATTGGCTTCCATTCCTGGCTTTGGAACGAAACATGTTTACTACGGCGTGTAATAAAAAGTATTATCTATCATAAATTAAGTACAATAAAGACAGGTTTCAAGTTGTTTTAGACAAATCTGTTATGGCAACTTGTGGCAGGATTAATGCTTAGCGTTTAAATGTGTTATGTTGTTTGGTTTCGTCATTTATATAGCACTGATTTTGTTTATATAGCATGGCTTAACATTATATTGATACACATTGTCATTCCACAAAGATATTTCTTTTTTCTTTTTATTTATGATCAACAACTCTGACTGGGTACTTTTGTGAAATCTCTGTAATTCTTTGGAAAACAGAAAATATTAATAATACTATTATATATATGAAAAAAATGCCATAAATATCCATTTGCCAAATGATGTTACTGCCGGTTTCCTACATCTTGCAAAAAAAAGATGGCTAGTGAACAGGAGAATCGGCTTTTACAGTGAAATTGTTTTTACATAAAGTTGTATTTTTAAGTGTAATTCGCTTACACAAATTATACTAAAATTGACTGTCGTGTGATTATAAATTTTGTACAATATTCTCACCACTGAGTAGTTACATGAAATGAAAAATATGTCATGCTATGTTTAATAAATGGTGTGAACTCTAATTTAATTAATATTATGCAAAAAAATATATAATAATTTGTCCTTGATATTTAATTATTTTAGGCCCATTTTTCATAACCTTGTGAACATGATTTGCATATGATTAAAAAATTTAATAAATACTGCAGTCCAAATGAAGAATTTTAATATTGATATGAACACGTTCTGATGTTCTTAAGTGGGACAATTTGCAGTATCATAATTATTTAAGATAATGTTCTTCATTCTTTCTAATTACTCAGGAAAACAAACTCCGCAACTCACTTTCGATTTCCGTCTAAATTCTTATCAGCGTTCTTTTCGCCCATTGCTGTTTCACCCCTTAACAATCTTGTGAAATACTATCCAGAATAACAGCTGTGAAAGAGTTTGATATTTTTTCCTAACAGTTTCTACGAACATCCAACTAATCCACCCATTTCTTTCGCTATTTTCTACAGCATTTGAAGCGACAATTTGTGTCGGTATTGTTTTTGAAAGTTCTTCAATCCTTTCCGTTCATTACTTGCCTTAAAATAGCTCTTTTCTAAAATACTTCTCTTTAGCCAGTATCAATTTCACTTAAAATGAAATATATGTTTTCTCCTGATAGGAAGTCTATTGTCGTAAATTGTTTACTTACAAATATATTTTTCTAGTATCTAAAATTGTATAAGGATAATGTTGAATTTGTAGAAGGCTTTCAAAGTGACAAAAATTGTAAATGATGTACACATATCTAGTGTGCCGATTGGGTCAGAGAATTATTGCAACGCTTGTGATACTTACATAAGGATTTAAATTCATTCAAAAATAAATTGCTGCTTAAGATTGTATGCCATTAGAATAATTTACATACCCTTGATGGTGAATGCAACTGTTGATAATTTAATTATAGTTAAATATCCAAAATTACAAATGTTACAAATGGAGTTGATTTACAATTAAATTAGATTCAAGTTTGGGAGAAAAGTAATAATTGCCCCATAAATTTCTAAACAGATATTTTTGTAGATTCGTTAAATATTAAACAGAAAATCTTCGAATAGCACGTATAATAAACATTATTCAAATATTTCTATATGCTCTATTCTGGATGTTGATTATTCCATTCATCATTTATATCCCAACTGTATCGATGGCAGAGCATTTAACTTTTTTCATACGAATTCAATACTGCTGAAAGTGGTATATATTATCATCGTGCAGGTAGAAGTCACTAGGTCCGCAAAAACATTTCTGATTACTGCAGATATCAGCTAGAATTTGAAATAAATTATTTTGTGATACACACCTGGTATCTTAACATAGTTAAGGTATCCGATTTGGTTAAAAAAGCGATTTTTGAAGAAAAATTCCAAAACTTTTTTATGATATAAAAATGAAGCCATAACTTTTAAGATTCTAAAACATTCTTTATTTTTATTGTCAGTCCTTGAATATTTCACTCCTTGATATTTATTTGAAATAATTTTTAATTATATTTTTAAATGCGCTTTCCGAAAAATGAAAATTTCACTTAATTTGGCCCACGAAAATTGTGATATCTCCAAAACAATTCATAGAAATTTGGTAAGCATGTGTCATAAACATTTGAGGGTGTAATGAACGGCAGGTGTTTTAATTAGCCAAGTTACAGAGTCACTTTCAGCACAAAACATAAGATAATTTTGGCGAAAAATCAATGACGCCAAATTTGAATGTTCATAAAATATTTATTTATTAAAATAAATTTTATCTTACGATCTATTACGTTGTAGATAGTTTGAGAAGTACACATGCTAAATTAAAATGCAATATGTCGCAAATTTTTACATTTATGCTGTTTTTCTTAACATTAAAATTTTTGTTAAAATTATTTTTTTAAAATTATTATTTTCAAAAATTACTGAATATATAAGAATTTTTATTAATTTTATGGAATATTAATTGTGACTATTTAAGTCAATTTTTGTTATTTAGCTCTGTAAGACTTTATTGTGTATGTTTTCTTGAATTTTTTTCTCCGAACCTAGTCGGATACCTTAATTAACCGTAGGAACTTAAAACCTGCAAAAAATTTTTTTACTATTTATCAAAACGACTCAAAATTAATTGAGTTTAAACTGACTGAATCTCGATACTATATTTTTGAGTTGCCTGAACGACGACAAAATACTGTATGCCATCTAGTTATACTTTAAGATGTTTATACTAATAAAGAAAAAATTTCTTTAATATTTAGAATGTAACAGGAAACTGAGAAATTTTTTTCTGATATCCATTTAACTTCAGAATGAATTCCCATTAGGCTTCCATCTAACAGGACAAAAATGGCAAAAAATACTCAGTCAGTAATCTGCTGAATATTCGCTGTGGAAAAGATAAAACGATAATTTTGGCATTTCATGACAAATAAGACGCTAAAAACTTGAAATTTCTTTTCCGTAAACTCACTAATACCAATTTGAAAACTTCACATCATATGGAACTTCTTTGCATTTAAAGGTCGTGTCTCAAATATTAGGGTGATCCAAATGAAAAGTGGACAAGGTAAGAAAAAGTAATACCTTTATCATAAACTTAACAGAAATAGCCATCATTATTCAAAAACTGATCTCATTGTTTCGGCTGCAGGTCAATTCCCTTGTTGTAGAAAAATTGAGGTTGTTGTTTGAAGAATTCCTGTCCTGATCCATTCGTTGTATCTTGTGATCAAGGATAAGGTGTTTTGGTACCTACTGCGCACACACTTTAATGCACTGCAGATATCCGTGGGTGACTGATTGCACCGTTCCGTTACTCAGACTCAGTTCCGTACAGATTTCACGAGTTTTAACCCTTCTATTGCCTATAATTATTTCATCAACAACAGCAATGGATTCAGTGCCGATCACAGTGTTCTCTTGACCAAGTCTGAACAGATCCGATGTTCATACGAAAACTCTTACACCATTTGTTCACAGCTGTTCTTCCTGAACATTGCTAACCGTGGACATCCACCATTCAACGATAAATGCCAGCATTTCGTCTTTACCGCTAGATACTACACTACATCGCGCTGTTCCGTTCACTTCTTAACTCACTTTAAATGCTCTCATGTGAACTGCGAAACACTCCTCGAATGTTCTGTTACAGTCCTGAATGAGGATTTTCTGACTCTGCTTTAATTACGACGCTGTCTCAAGCGTACAATTTTCGTTTGGACAGAACATATATAAAGATTTTGAGTAATATATTTTGCGTCGTCAACAAATCTATCATAAAAATGTATGAAAAAAAGTAGCTGCTCTTTTCTGACAATAGAGTAAATTGGATTATATTGCAACTGTAACATTTTTCAAATTACCAGAAAGTCAATGATAAAACTTTCTTCTACTGAGTGTCACAAAATTGGAAGGTAAAATAGATAATACGCCCCATTCTAAAACGAAAGTGACTGAAGAATTCAAGAAAAATTGTAGATGAAATTAATAATGAAAAATGCTTGAATAAAAATTTTAGTACAATCTGTATGAGTTTGAATGTCTTGATTATTTTTCTTTTGCATAAGGTGTGCCCAAATGAAAAGGAGACCTTAGCTGTATCGGCGTTGTATCAAATCCCCGGAAGTAAATGTGCTAGCCGATAGATGGCGTGTTGATATTCCCAGTTGCACCTGCGTAGTTAACGGCTTCGCATCAATATCCTCATTTCTGGAGACTTGTTTAAACAGTTCGTTGCATGATGGATTTCTCCAGATCAGCACAAAGAACAGTTACCAATTTCTTGGCGCAGAAGGGAAGCATACTTCACAAATTTATTGCAGGATGAAAGAAGTTACAGAGAGTAGTGTCTCGCACGTCGCACCATATTCCGGTGGTGTCAGCTTTATGAGGTGGACGCGTAAAAGTCAAGGACTTTCCACGCCCTCGAAAAGTTCACGTTGTGACCGACAGTGCCACGATTTTGGCTGTAGTTGAGCTCATACGGTAGAATCGTCGGACCACACGTTTCACCACACGAAATTGCTGTTGAACTGTCGATAAGCAAAGGAACTGTGCATCACATAATCCACAAAATAGCTTGGTTATGGCAAAGTTTGTGCACAGTGTGTACCCAAGTATCTGCCAGAGAATCAGAAGACGCCGAGATGGGAACTGAATCCGTTAGCAACCCAGGAGTTTCTACAGTGAAGCCTTCCACTTCCTTCCTACGCGCTAGGATCAGTTTATCAATGTCAATGGCGATTATTTATCGTTGTGCTTTTCCACATGAACTGTAATTAGAATATTGTTATTAAAACTTATTTACATATAACTCTAGTCTCCTTTTCATTTGGGCACACCTTATAATTTTGCTAACTCTTGAATAGTTTAAAAATCGAAAGGTGAGGGTGGTTTTGTTGTATTGCTGCTTTAATACAGAATCAAGACCGAAACATTCACAAAGTAATTAACGCGAAAGGATTTTATTTTCATTTCATTTAAATTCGTCTTACCTACCATTTACTTCAGCATCTACACAAACTATTCCAATATTGTCTGAATGCATCCCATATCTTTAAATACACTGAATACGGATTACAAACTCCATTTATGCTTTTAAGGGAAACAGGGAGAGTCGTGAAATGAAATAAATTTATGGCCAATCCCATTCAAATTTCAAGTAATCCTGTCTTGTCTGGCTTTGCAAAAGGTTCAAGGAAGAAGAATATTTAAAATAGCGGCGATCTGTTTTGACTTGCATTCGTCTGAGAGAGGATTACTACACAGACGCTCAATAAACAGACTTAAAGAGATGAATTGCAGCACATTTCTATTAACCCCTGAAACAATCATTTACAGGTATGACCTCCAGACAGTTACGAAGGTGGACGAATAAATCATCTTGACGCATTTACTTCTTCCAGATCTTTGGGGAACGAGGAATGCTCTGGGAAAATAACTTGTCTTCTTTTTCCAGGAAAACATGGTATACATTCTAAATTACTTTTTTGCATTTATGAGGAAAAATTAATGCAAATATGATAAGCAATTTTCAAATTCTTGTACAAAATGTGTTTCGAATTCCATCGACCATCTAAATGGATTTATTTCAGTCTCAAAATTTATATATTTTTAACATTCTTATCAACATAGCATAAAACCTGACACTGTTCGTGAAATGTTAGAAAAATCATATTATTATTTTTAGAGTTTTTGAGGCTACCAGGAAAATTCTTGGTTGAAAAAAGGGCTATTGGTATGGATCAGCATATGATACACAATATGCCTGTTTTAACCCTTTCGACCCGACTTTTGCATGATTAAAATTCAACTATGAAAAGTAACTTAATTTAATGTTGGCATACTAAAAAAAAATATAAGATGAGTTTAAAGTTTTTCACTTTTCCCATTTCCTGGAAATCTCCTGAACAATATGTCCCAAACGTATAGTCGAATGGGAAAATATTTCCCAATTAAATAGTCGACTGGGATTATTCCAGTAAAACATATGTTAAACTCTCTTTCCTGCCATAATATTAGCATGTCAGGGAAACACCTTTACAGCTGCTTAACAATAATCTTGTAGTAATTTGATCACTGGTGGGATATATTGCCCCACTGTTAAATAAGATTGGAACAATATATCCCACAAAAAGAATTGATTCAAAATTTCTTAAATCTGATATTAAAAATGCTAAATTATTACTTATTAGGAACAATAAAAACTATTTTACACTAAGTATGGCATAAATATAGTTGTACTTACTGTAAAATAAAAAAATGAAATAGTAAAATGTGAGTGCTCAAAAACATGTATATCATTTGCAATCTGAGAGTGTTTCCAAATTTCTTGAATCATAATTTTATTCCCTAATTTCTTACGAACACTGAAAACATAAAAAAACATTTAAAATTGGGATTTAATTACAAATAGGAAATTTTTTCTAATATCTTGGACGTATATGCCCATTAGGGTCAAAAGGGTTAAACTGCATAGTATGCAACTAGTTTATATTTTTATCTTATTTCTTTTCAGTATAAGATGACAGTGAAATTAAACCAAGCTCTTTCATTTGATTTTGAAACTTGAATATTCTTAGCTGTTACGTATACCTTTAACGAGTATTTGTAACTTCATCTTCATCGGGATTTTTTAAAGCCTACTTACCAAACTGATTGATACTGGTGTAGCATTATATTCATCTTAAGCTATAGTAATAATTAACGCATCGGCTCTTTCTACCTATTCTTTTATGTCATTTTCGTGACTAGATTACGATTCCACAGGATTAGGTTACAGGATATGCCTGTTTTAAATTACATCATATGTAACTAGTTTCTAATTTTATATGATATCCCTTCAATATAAGTTGATATTGAAATAAAACTAAACTCGTTCAATTGAATTTCAAACTTCAGTGCTCTTCGTTTTTCATCTACTTTTAGCGAGTATTTTGTAACTTCATCTTCATCAGGATTTCTTTCAAAGCTTACTAGCCAAACTGATTGATACTCATGTAGCATCATCGCCATAGTATACCAAAGTAATAATTTCTGCATCTTCTCTTTCTACACATTCTTTTTGATTATTTTCGTGTCTAGATTAGGATTCCACAGGATTAGGTTACAAGATATAACTGTTTTCAACTGCATCGTATGTAACTAGTTTCTATCTGATTTCCCTTCGGTATAAAATTGTATTGAAATGAAACTACATTCTCTCATATGAATTTGAAACTTGAGTGCTCTTCGTTTTCAATGTACTAGCAGCGAGTATTTGTAACTTTATCTTCATCAGGATTTCTTTAAAAGCTTACTGACCAAACTGATTGATAATGGTGTAGCTTCATCGTCATCGTATACTGTAGTAATAATTTACGCATCTTCTCTTTCTACCTATTCTTTTCGATCAATTTTGTTCTAAATCAGAATTCCAATTTTTTCAAGATTCACATGAAAGAGTTAAAAGCATATTTTATTAAAGTTATTATAAAAAAATATATGCGTCAAATAGGCAAGAAATAAGTAGAGGGAAATGATAAACCTCACGAAATATGGGTTCTCGTAAGTAATTACGATGCAACACTGTAGAAAACTTATCAAGTATGAGGTCCAAAGCGCGCTGCGGGGTTTTCTTAGGGAAAGGAGGTGCTTGAATATCTTGAAGAATGTCACGTATAATTTTGAAAGAGAAATGAGTGTATGGGTGTGTGGGTTGTCTCAATGCGTCACGTGCTACAAACGTTTTTAGTAAGTGGCATTGCGCTCACGCTGACGAAAACAGCGTACGATAGCTCTCCGTGTTATATACGATTTAGGAAGCTACTTTTACATTACACCACCTGCATCCCCGTGTTTAGACCCATTTGACTCCTTTCGGATTTGGTTGGAGGTGAATTTTATTTTATTGGAAAGGAAGAAAACAAATAACAGGTACAAAAACAAATAAAAATGGAAAAAGAAATATACACTGGACAGAACAACATAGAAAACAAAAAAATGAGAAAAAATTAAAAAAAGTAGAGGGAAAAAAAAGAACAGTCATGAGTAGCCGTAGTGTGTGTCAGTCTGGGTGGATGAACGCTCAATGATTATCCTCTACAATGAGATTGTTCTCATCACATATGAAGCGAATTAGGAGGCGCGAAATATTAACTGATTGCTTTTTCTTATCCCATTATTTCTTTTCAACTTAGTACAAGAAAAATTTCACATTACAATTATTTTTTATTTTTAAATTGCTAAATTTGTATGGAATAGAGATACACTATTTTTACTCTTACCTAAAGATAATTTGCATTTCAATATATATTTTCACGATTGAGATAGATAAGAAACAATTCTCATTACCAAATTCAATACAAAAGTAAAAAGGTTGCAAAGGTTATTATTCGTTGCGCTTGTGAGCACACGTCACATGATAGATTAAATATTCAGATCCTTTTAATTTGACAGACAAAAATAAAACTTGGATAAGAAAATTAATTTATTCAGAATTAATAATTCAGAAATTAATTTTCTTTCTAATACAACATTCTGTCATCAGTCAATGAACCACTAAAACGTGTATTAATTAATTCAAATCACATCGAATGTGATTAAATTTATAGCTTAATAATAGATTTTCAAATAGAATGTTAAAATTTCCTATGTTGGAAATATTTTCTCATAAATATGCAAATTTATAAAAATAAAAAAATAATGAATATTCTTTCTTAAAAATTCTTGAATTTTTCTTCAAGGATATTCTTTTTTAAATTTTAAGTTTCAGAAAATGATTTCGAATGTCTGCATTGCTGTAAAAAATTTATTGAATGCAATTTGTTAATGTATGGGTTTTCGAAATCCATACTAGACATTAGTGTTTCATGCGATTCATTCCGATTTCAGAAGTACAACTTCATAGTAATTATTTTTTTTCCTTTTCTGCCAAAAGTGTTGTAAGTAAATTTCACTGGCTGATATAATTTTCAGACGCCCAATTTTTTCAGAATGAGAAATTATTTACATCAGAGGGTTAATGTTGTTTCAATGAGTATAGCAATGATAAACATTAACTTTAACTCCTAAGGCTGATAAAATGTAAACGAGTTATATGTAGTATACCTTTTTTATATATTACCTTTTTTGTATATTACCTTTATTATACAGAAATAATTGTTTGTTGCCACAAATATATTATAATAAAGATTTATTGAAAAGCCTATCAACACTTTAATTTCAAAAATATGCAACAAATCTACCCAAAAATATGAAAGTGATAGGTTTTCTCCATTCAAAGTTCAGAAAGAAACAGCATTTCTAAAAATTCTATGAAAATCTTGAATTATTTATAGGCTTACAAGCCCTAAAAGCTGACACCAATCTCGAGAATACCTAGTAAAATACAAATATCTGGTGGACTTTTAGAGTTCGAGAAGCAGCCTGGTATCTTTTATACAAACAGATAGCAAGAGAAAAAATCGGAAAGCATCTTGTTTGCATTCAGTTACATGGCACAGCTGGTACGCAGGTGGTGTGAAAGTGGAAGAATTTGATGGGAAGTCTTTTGATTGCTTTTCAGAATGTATAGGATAGCTCACCAAATTGTGATTCGTTGTTCTTTACCAAAAGGAATATCCCTCTTTACGGTTGCTTTATGAAATTAAATTACTCTATTGTCCATATTTTAACGCAATGCCCTGATTTTAATTGTCATCGTAATACTTTCTTTGTTACAACGGTTTTGAACCTTTAGGACATAGTGGGTGAAAAACACCAAATTTAAAATTTTAACAGTTTATTGTTCTCTAAACGTTTTACTTTCTAATATCATTGACGTACTTCTTTTATTATTTCCATCTTTTTAAAAATTTTCATCTTTTAACCCGGGGGGAAGCGCATCGGGCCTCCGAGTCCCGGAGGCTGAAAGAATTTATTACAGAAAATTAACCCCACAACAAAAAACTTCCAAATTCACAGTACCTGCCGTCAAGGTCATTTACTTGCTTACCACATGAATTTAATTAATTTCCCCATATTTTTTATCTCAGAAAACTGAGGGTCGTTCCTCTGAAGCCCGATGCGTCCGACCATGTACCTGTGCAATTTTTCTAAAGTGTCCAGATAGATCGTGACAATTTATAGCTATTCGCACTACAAATATGAAACAGAAAGATTATCAGATATTCAGCTGAAATATCAACTAATTAAGAATCAATAAATGAGGAAAAATAAAGAAATTGGTGATTTTGAACTAGTTAGAGGTCACAAGTCGAATTCTTAAAAGAAATTAGACAATGCATGGGATATTTGGGAATCCACTGATTATTCAGATGAAATCTGGCGTTAAAAAGTGTGATGTAAATATTGAGATAGCTGGAATTAACAAATGATGCAAAAAAGAAAAGAATGGAAAAAATATAAGATCTTGTACACACAACATCTTTATGAAACTACCCGAAAATTTTGGTGACGCAAAAGTTGTATCATCGGTACAAAATTCTTAGAAATGCTCTTCGATGCGACAGAAATGCATTAATGCGGGTAATTTTGGACAGGAAAGCAAATCTCTTCAGAAACACTTTGGAAGTACAAGCATTCGTCGATCTTCTTCATTTTAGTGCCTACCCAGGAGAGATTAATCTGAAAATTATTTTATTAATATTTCATATCCTGTACTTTTCGTATCCTGTAATTTTCTGCGCGTTTTGTTCAAAAAAAGTGAACACCTCGCGCCTACGAAGCCGATGCGCGTCCTCGAGGAAGTGTAAAGAACGAGCGTCCTGGCGGGTTTATTAGCTTTGTGTTTGGCGCAGCATGTCCTACTCTTGACCTTCTGCCCCAAAATTCTAGTATACCTACCACGTATCAAATTAAATTATTTTTTGCTATTACAATTAATAACATTTTTATAATTCCAAATGCATGATTCGAGATTTTTTTTTCTTTTGCTTTTATGAGAAGATACTTCCACCAAGCACGCAAGGAGTTGATGTTTAAATTTCCAGAGAATTATTTTATTTTCTTATTTTGTTCCCTGAGTAGCCCCTCTTCAATTTAGAAAGTAGTAGTGCTTCAGAAGATTTAAATTATTCGTCTTACAACTTCCATTAAACTAAAAATCTTTCATTCATTGCAGGGTTATGAAAACAAATTCAGATAAAAAAGAAAAAGGAGAAAAAAATGTATTCGGCCTATATTGAATAAACACGCATTGATCACCAGTTGTATAAAAGTTTTGGCAGTTTTCATTGAAAGAGTCAAAAATTCCTCTCACTATAGCTAAGTTATCAGTTTTCGTGTGGCATACTTGGAGGGATGGCGTACTGAGTTCGCCGACGTCACGGGCACAAAAACAAATGCTTAGAATGGAAGATGCAAGTCGATTTGGAACGAATCAGTTACATTCAATGTGCTCATGGGATGTTCCTATTAGGTTAGAGGGGGGGGATAAAGCTCAGCAAAGAACAGCCGAAAATTCACAGCAAGAAAGACTCCATACCCCTGTAACTAAGGGTTAAAATTCATATTTTCTTTTCGAAATGGTGTAATGTCATTTTGTCCTATATTTTTACTCTTTGCGAAATATTCAGCTACAAGGACACAAGCGATAATTATTACAATACTGTGCTCATTATTTCCTCATATGAATATTCCAAATCCTATTTTAATGTAATTTAATGTACTTTAAATATATTTAGACATTTTATTTTTATTAACAGTCAATTTTATTGAATGTTTTCGACATTTGTAGAATAATTTGAGAACACAGTTTTTCAATAATCTTTATCATTTCTCGATTATTACAAACTAACTGCCTTGGGCGACCAGCTTGTTCGCCCGGAATATGATTTCAATTGAATCTTGCATCATTTTCTATTCATGGTTCTCTTTACAACGTAATTTTAAACTTCAGATTGCGGTAGATATTGTCGCGATCTGGCTGAAGACCCAACAGCCGAACGGTTACGGCACTGCTTTTCGATACCAAGGGACTCGGGTTCGAGTCGTTGGACTTTTATGTTTACAATCATTATTTCTGTTATTTAATTTATATGCAAATATAATTTATGTAAATTTCATCCATGTAGATAACTGCCTGGTGGAGTGTTCTAGAACATTCCATTAGGTATATAAAAAGACCACAGCTGAATAAATCTTGAGCTGTGGTGCTGTCCGTGTAGAGTACTACGGCCAAATAAATCTTTCTGTTAAGTCACATTGTGTAGCAAGCTCATTTCTACGCGACATCTTGGTGGAGGCGCCGGGTAACGAGAACCATTTGAAACGGATATCAGAAGAAGCCGAAGGCTCCAAGGTCTAGATCCAGAATACGGGTTGCTGCCTTGCAGAGTCCGAACTGCAAACATAATGGTAGAAGGTGATACAGAAGCTAAAGAGACACCCCCAACCTCATCCCCATCGACTTATATAACTTACCAGCTACCACGAGAACCATGTTGCTTCTCTGGTTTAAGTACTGAGGACGCAGAAAAATGGAAGAATGACTACGAGAGGATCGCCAACTACAACCATTGGGACGACTCGGTACGTTTGGCGAATGTTGTGTTCTATCTAAGTGGAACCGCAAGGTTGTGGTTTGATAACAACGAGGATCAATTCAAAAATTGGTCAGACTTCGAAAGACTTTTTGAGGAGACTTTCGGAAGGCCTGAAGATTTAAAAAGTTTTGCCGAAGGACTATTAAGAACGAGAGCTCAACGCCCAGGGGAAACGTACGAGTCATACATTCAGGACGTATTGTCACTATGCAGGCGGATAGATAAAAGTATGACAGAGGACCAGAAGGTATCGCATCTAATGAAAGGGGTGGCTGAAGACCTGTACCAGGTACTGATCAACAGAGAGGTCTGTACGGTACATCAGTTTGTGACGTGTTGCCGTCAAGTTGATGCCATGAGTAAAAGGCGCGTCGTTAAGCCACGATATGAAAGGCTACCAAATGTCACTCCAATCTCTACTGCAAATGAAGAGGATCTGAGCGACCTGATTCGTCGGATCGTTAGAGAAGAAATCCAGAAAGTCCTGCCGCAAATTGCAACTTGTACAGATGACGGACCAGACGGCTTAGAATCTATAATCCGAGAAGAAGTACGAAGCACTTTGGCCCCACTCACCCGAAACGAACCTGCACCTTCTCCTTACACAACTAAAAGAAGGACTGACCAAAGTTTCTGGCGACCCAGGCAAAGACTCCAACAAGACGGCAGACGAAATCTACAAGATGTCGGAAGGAAGACTGATCTTTGGCGTACTTCCGATAATGTACCAATATGCTTCCATTGTGGACGACCGGGTCACGTTACGAGATATTGCCGTGATAGACGACGAGTTTTTAACGAAGCGAGGGTAAGGAGGCAGTCTGATCAGTATCAACGCTGGGATTCTGTCTCCGTCTCTGATGTCGGCCGCGACCCTGAATCCAATTACCAACGATATAGAAGTGCTTCGCCATATCCTAGACGCAATCCACAACGCCGCCAATCAAGATCCCCAGCTCACCGCTCACCTATTCGATCTAGTGAGGAAAACTAAAGCTTGCGACCTGCGTGGGGGGTAAGGCCGCAAAGAATGAAAACCCTCCAGTATACACGGCCGCTAAACTAGTCAAAAACTTTGTATCCGTCGCTGTGAATGGACATATCGTTAATGCTTTGGTTGATTCGGGAGCTGATTACTCTGTGGTTTCCGAACAATTACGCATCCGATTAAGGACGCCCATGTTTTCGGAACGCAATCCGATTCTTCGGACAGCCTGTGGAAAACTAGTAGAAGCTATTGGAAGATGTATGTTGCGAGTGGACTTGAATGGAGTAGTACAGCCTTTCGAATTTTTGGTATCCCAGCAGTGCAGTCATGACCTCATATTAGGATGGGACTTTTTTAGAGCAACGGATGCCATAATTGACTGCGGGTCTGGTAAACTTCAGATTGGTGAAGCTGCTTCGAACGATCTTTACATGACTGAGGTGAATTATGGTTTATACGCTGCCAATGACGTCGTCGTTCCAAAAAACTGTATCAGAAAGGTTCTTGCGCTAGATAAACACCACCAGACGTTAGAAAAGGTCATAATTACAGGAGCAAAGGATTTTGAATGGGATAAGGAGCTAAAAGTGCCGGCTTCAATCGCCACGATTCAGAGTGGTAAAGTCGATATTTGGATAGCAAACAGTTCTTGTCGGCCACAGATAATACCAGCTGGCATATGTATAGTCAGATTGACGGAAATTGAAGAAGGACTGATTAGTTCCCTGAACAAGAATACTGACAAAGTGGAAGTAAAACACCAGGCGCACTTAGGACAAGCAGAAGAAGATTTGGAAGCCCTTTTAGACCCAGAACTAGATGACTTACAACGGAAAGAGCTTCTGAGCTTGCTTGTGGAATTTATCGATGTTTTTGATCTTGAGAATAAACCAGTGAAGGTCTCTAGCAAAGTAAAGCACAGAATAAATACGGCTGATTCCCAGCCGGTCAAACAAAAGCCATACAGAGTGTCTTTTGAGGAGAGACGATTAATTCAAGAAGAGGTCGATAAAATGCTAAAACTCGACATCATAGAGCATTCCGAGAGTCCGTGGTCATCCCCAGTCGTATTGGTGAAGAAGAAAAATGGAACCTGGCGTTTCTGTGTAGATTACCGACGCTTGAACAAAATCACCAAGAAGGATGTGTACCCATTGCCGCGAATTGATGATGCCTTGGATAGCCTCTCTGGTGCAAGCTTGTTTTCTACAATGGATCTCAAGTCTGGTTACTGGCAAATCGAAGTTGATGAAAGAGATAGGGAGAAGACGGCTTTTATTACTCCGGATGGTGTGTACCAATTTAAGGTTATGCCATTTGGGCTATGTAATGCCCCAGCGACATTTGAAAGAATGATGGATAGTCTCCTTAAAGGAATGAAATGGAAACACTGTCTGTGTTATCTGGATGATGTTATAGTCTACGCAGCCACTTTTGAAGAACATCTTAGACGACTAAGGATGGTTCTCCAGTGCATACAAACTGCCGGATTGACTTTGAACCATGAAAAATGTTTTTTCGGTCAAAGTAGACTAAAAATCCTTGGCCATTTAGTAGATAAAGATGGGATTCATCCAGATCCAGGGAAAGTTGAAGCCATTCAAGAATTTCCTACCCCGAAAAGCATTTCTCAAGTAAGAAGTTTTTTAGGGATTTGCTCTTATTATCGACGATTTGTTCATAAGTTTGCCGACATCGCCAGGCCTTTGCACGAATTATTGAAGCAAGATGTAAAATTTGAATGGAAAGACGACCATCAATTGGCATTTGCCCGCCTTAAATCTCTGCTGACGAAAGACCCTGTGCTTGGCTTCTTTATACCAGGAGATAAAACCCTCATACATACCGACGCCAGTGGATATGGCATTGGGGCCGTTCTTGTACAAATACAGTGTGAACTTGAGAAACCCATCGCATATGCGTCTCGTTCACTTACCCCATCTGAGAAAAATTATTCGACAACAGAAAAGGAGTGCTTGGCAGTTATTTGGGCGATCAGTAAATTCCGACCTTACATCTTTGGCCGCCCATTTACAGTCATAACGGATCATCACTCTTTATGCTGGCTGGCGAATCTAAAAGATCCATCCGGGAGATTAGCAAGATGGGCTTTGCGTCTTCAGGAATACGATGTGGACATAGTTTTCAAGAGTGGGAGGAGGCACCAGGATGCCGACTGCTTATCTAGGAACCCATTGCCCAAAATCGAAGAAGAAACCTCTGAAGATATACCGTTTCTCAATACCATAACAAATTTCAAAGAAGAGCAAAGTAAAGACCCTAAAGTGGCAGATATACGAGAGGAAATGGTTAGAAGTAGAGACTCAACAAAGTTCAAAGAATTCAACGGAATTTTATACAGAAAAAATTATGACCCTCTGGGAAAGCAGTGGCTATTATTCATACCGAAGCATCTTCGTGAAGGTATATTAAAGAGCCTTCATGACGCACCGACGGCGGGCCATTTAGGGTTTGCCAAGACATACGACCGAATCAGACGGAAGTTTTTCTGGCCTGGATTATACCGCAGTGTTCGTCGTTATGTGTCACATTGCCGGGAGTGCCAAAGGCGAAAATCGCCACCTCAACGACCTCCAGGACTTCTTCGACCGATCTTGCCTGCAGAAATCCCGTTCGCTAAAATAGGAATAGATTTACTTGGAAGATTTCCACTAACAACGCAAGGGAATAGATGGATAATTGTCTGCACAGATTACCTTACCCGATTCACTGTCACAAAGGCCTTACCAAGCGGTGAAGCCGTGGAAATAGCAAAATTCCTGGTCGAAGACGTTATACTGAAACGTGGATCACCAAGAGAAATTATCAGTGATAGAGGTCGGTCATTTTTGTCAAATCTCGTGAAAGAAGTAAACAATTTATTCATGACATACCATTTGCTAACTACTGCATATCACCCTCAGACAAATGGCCTTACGGAGAGACTAAACAAAACACTCGCCGATATGCTGGCCATGTACGTTGATGTCGATCAAAAGAATTGGGACAACATACTCCCTTTTGTTACTTTTGCATATAATTCCGCGAAGCAGGAGACGACGGGTTTCAGTCCATTCTTTCTAGTTCATGGGCGTGACGTGGACACACCATTGGATGCCATTCTTCCCTTTATTCCTGATGAATCAGCGTACGACTATGTCCAGAACCTGATGACGAAGGCAGAAGAAGCTAGGCAATTGGCAAAAATACATTTAACGAAGGCACAGGACAAAGATAAAAGCCGTTATGATGAAAGACATCGGACAGTGAGTTACAAAGAAGGAGACCTGGTTTGGATATTGTTAATTTTTGAAATACAAATGTTGGGATTGCTAGGGTAATTATAAAAATACTGATGCAAGGTAGAAACCCAGAAATAAAATTTAAATTATAATATATATTGAACAATTAATTAATTCTGGGTACAAAATCAAATTACACAATAATAAGCCATTCTTGCAATATTGAAATAATTCACCTACCTTTGCTGACCTGAAAACCCTAGCTACATAATTAAAAGTTCATTTTCATATAGTGGTAGTACAATGCTAAAAATAATTCAACCAAAAACAATTTTATAAAATTTTAAATAATTTTTTATTTAATAATTATTGATATTAAAATTAATTACTGCCATAAAAATTTAGATATATGCATAATATTTGATGCACAGAAATGAACATTTATCAAACAAAATAAAACTTAAAAAATTGTAGCTACACATTAGCACTGCAGGCCTAAGAATTATATTTCAGAACACAAAGTAAAAAAAGACAACCTAAATTTGATAGAGATGTAATGATGAACATTTTTCACTGCAACATCACAAACACTTCTTGAATTGATGAATATTACTTAAGAAAAAGTGAATTTTTTTTATATTCACTTAATGATATTTTTGAGGTATTCAACTTGCACATTTTCGCACCTTCCTCGGCCATACCTCTAGGCCTGCATCACTCATTCAAAAAATCAAAATCGGAAAAAGCTGAAGATGAGAACAAAAATGTTGAGCAGGAATAAACGTTAAAAAGATGATCACGATCTCTGTGATTAAGAGTACACACCACCACGATGAAAAATAAAAATGCTGTAGGCATTACCCACACTGCAGATCCCGCAAAAAGTGATGATCATTGAAAATCAGCGTTCATGGATTGTTCCGGCATAAAGAAAGAAATGCTTTCTTCACAACAGCACCTTAATACAATAGATTGTTCCGGAATAGTGTTGTAGAGAACTTTCCATCACGTCCTTCAAAGCATTCATCACCGAGTTTCTTCATACTGCATTCTTTTAGGAATACCAATGAAGAATAATAAGAATCTTCAGCTTCAGACTCAGGAATATATAAAAAACATTAACGGAAAATTAAATCAGAGGCAAGACAAGACAAGACCCCAGGCCCCACCGGCCCTGGGGGCCCGCAGCTGGAACAACACCAACCACTCGCTTAGCCCATCACAAAGGAATTCAAAAAGTAACGGAAAACGATTCCAGATACAGACGCCTAATACCTGATGACGCCAAAAACTTACGCGAGCCAAGATGGCGAAGAAATAGTCCCGTTGCAAAATTTGAATTTAAAAATTAATAAAGTTGAAACCTTAATGGAAACAACAACAAAAGTTAAGACAAATAATAATTAAATCGAAAACAAAGTAAATAATTAAGTAAAATTTAGAAATTAAATGAAACGGTTAAAATTAACGTTTGAATTTCAAAATTAGCCAAAGTTGCCACAAGAAAATAAAGAAACTTTAGTGGCGAAGAATTAAATTAATTAAAAATACTGACAAAGCCGAAAAAAAGATGTTAATGCAATATTTGCAATCTAACATCTCCCCCCCCCAACGGGAAAAAATTTTGCTGCAATTTGACTGGAAGCATTTTCCTGAAAACATATTCAAAAATTTACTCTATTAACACATAGAGCATTATACACATAAATTTTAGTATTGGTACAATTATATAATATTTACATTCTCTGCTTTTATTTCTCCTCCACTTCCAAGAAACCACAACAAAATTTCCAAACATCATCAGTATTCAAAAATTTAAGTGCATAATTTTACTCCTACAATATTAAATATTTTCAAATTTATTCATTTATTTTTCATTTCTTAAAAATATTTCGAGTATTCAAAACAATAGGAAAATAAACATGTTCTGATACAGAATTGAAACTCCCTGAAATATAAGTCAAATGTGATGTATATAGTATTAAAGGCTGCAAAATTCATGCAGTATAATTTTTTTTTACTAAAATCTTACACCTTCAATTCATCAGAATTCTATATCCCATCACTGTTTTGATCCAGCCTTTGATCAAAATGGTAAATGATATAAAATGAATACATCACCACATATAGAATAACAATTTGCACATGAATCAAACAAATGGGCATCTCTGTAGCTATATAATACATCTGTTTTTGTGTCGACACTTTTATGATTGGTATTTATCAATACAAAAGAATAAATAAAATTTATATCACAATTAAATTCAGTAAAACAATATAGACATAGTTATTTTTTAAAGAATTTTTCTTTTTTCACAACACCCTTTAATTCCTAACTACTAGGCCTTAGCTCTTTGGTTTAAAAATTTTGCCTACATTAAGTTTCATTAGTTTTGTGTCCCAGGACTCTTAATGACATAATTATTACTTCTAAAATCTTATATAATCTAGGTCCTCTTATATTTCTCCGTGAATACATGATGAGAAAAATTTTAACAAATACCTTTGTCGCTCTAAATTAAAATGCACTTTACGACCCTTTGATGTGCGAGTATTTTTTTAAAATATTGTTCTCATTTTTGCAACTCATTTCATGGAATTACATATTATTTGATATTTTTCGTATTGATCTATTTTCACCAGTATTAATAGGTTCAAAAAAGTTATCAAAGGAGATTTTGTTTTCAAAAAATATCTTCATGTTGAGCAAATTTTGTTATTAGAATGAATTGAATGTTATAATACAATTTGAAAATAAAGTTTCTCCTTCACCTGAAAAGCACGTTAACTGATGTCAACTTTCACTTTCCGTAGCTCTCAAGTAAAACCATTCCATTGATAGTATATATTGAAGACTTTTCTTCTGAATATTTAATCCCAGTCTAAAAATTCCAAATTCTATCTTACTATGGAGAGTAAAATTATATGCATTGACAGGATTAAAAAATTGGAAAGACCAAAATTGGCAAAAAAGTATTTGTTTAACTAATGCAAGTTCTTCTAGAAGGGATGCTTTAGAAGCGATAGGCTTCCTAAATTACAAATGATCAATTATGAAGCTTAATATAAAATTTTTTGTTGTCTGTGGACCTAGGAAGCTACTAACGACATCAACACGCAATACACCGACCTGTGCAAGATTTCTTTTGAATCATTTTGTTTGAGTTAATTTGGCTTTTGGTTGTTTTCTAGTATCATTTTTCACAATGCCTGGCACAAAAAAATTTTTTATCCTAATACATACCTTCATTATCTACTTGCTCTAATGAATTCAAAAAGCTTCCTAACACCAAAAGTGGCAATTCAATTAAAACTTTAATTAGAGATTTAGAATTGCAAATTCTATCTTACTATTTTCCTTTATTTTATAAGTGATTTTTTATCATTAACAACCCGAATTAACATCAAGAAAATATTGCTTTACATTGTTTGTTTCACAGATAAATCATTCATAATTTTGCAAATTTAGACATTTTGCTTTGGTCTAATCTTGAAATGTTTATGGAAAGTTATCATCATTTAGTTGGAAAAGAGGTGGTGTTAGTTTAAAGAATTTTCCTTGTCACAACTTGGATAGAAAATCAGGGATTTTGACTACCAGGGTAAGAGTGGGAGGGAATGTAAAAAGCACCAAATACAACTAAATCCACTTAACTCATTCTGCTTCTTTTGTCAAGACTGATATTCAGTTAGTTTAGCACTGCCATTAGAGTTCAAATTTTCTCCCAATAATTTGATCATGAAAATGTTTAGAACATAGGGCTAGAAGCAATTTTCTGTAATGCTAGTGATATATTAATTTGTGGTGCGTTAATTTTCAGAAAAAATTCTAAAGGATAGAAAACATTGTCCTTCTTTTGCTAATAATATACCAAAATATAAATTTTACATCAGTATAGCAATGGAATAGGCAAATTTGGATCAAAGTTTTTTAAGTGGATTTTTGAGGAAATGATTTCCTGTACGATGTTAAAAGCTTTATACATTGGAACTGACCAAACAACAATGAGTATTTTTCTTGTTGATCTTATCAATGGTTCAAACCGTGTATTAATCATAAATCAAACCTCTAAAATAATTAGTACCAAAAAAATGTTGTACCTGCTTTAAATTTTTTTGCCTAGGAAAATTTAGTAATTTGTTTACATTCTGATCTGATGGAGAAAGCTAGCATTTAAACTAAAACCAAGATAAGTAATTTCTGGTTTGCACAATTGCAATTTGGCTGGATCCAAAGTAAGATTAAATTTTGTGAGTCTATCAAATACTGCTTGCAAAGTTACTTTAAGTTCACATAGGGAATCTGCTGCAATAATAATGTCATCAAGAAAAAATTGCACATTTTTACCTGTGATACCATTTAAACATTTTGAAATTAGTGTGTGAAAATAAGATGTACTGTTTTTTGAGCCAAAAGGAAGTCTGGTCGGTTGAAAATTACCCATTTCTGTACAGAATGCAAGTTTTCGCTTATCCTCATCTCTCAATTTTATTTGGAAGAAAGCTGACTTCAAATCCAAAACACAATAAATTTTCCTACCTGCAATGTTTTTAATGATTTCAGAAATTTTTGGAAGACAAATCTTGAATGTTTCAGTTATGCTATTAAGAAGTCTATAATCTACAACCATTCTGAATTTAGGTTCAGAATTACTGTCATTAGGATTTTGTTTTTTCTTAATGAAAATTACAGGAAAACAATAACTCGAAGAAGATGGTTCAATGATACCTGCCTCTAAAAGATTGTTAATTTCTTGCTGAGCATATTTTTTAGCCATAAGAGGAATAGAATAAGGTTTTGTTTGTAGCGGAAAATTATGCAGGAGAGAAAATTCTGGGATTACTGCTGAAGTTTCCCCAAGAGTTTTGTATGATTTTGAAAATACCTTATAATTTTTGAGAAGTAAATCTTGCATGTCTTTTTTGTCTTTATCATTAAGATGATCAAGTTTAAAATCAGATTTGAGTAACTCATCTCTACGCATTTTATGAATTTCATTTAAATTTAAGTTGTTAATTTGATAAATTTCAGATTCAGAAGGAGACATGATGTCATTAACATCAAATGTTGACAATTTGCCCATAATTGTATTCTTTCTAACATGAATGACTTTATTTGTGTTATTTTCAATTATGGTGTGAAAAAGATTAGCATTAGTGGGAACATTTAGAGATTCATTGATTAAATAACCTAGTTTATTTTTCTTTGGAATAAAAATTAGATCTTTGTTTTTTGCAATATTTTTAGGAACTTTTAAATTTATAATTTCTGTTGAAAAAGGCTGAACTGTAATATTATTGGCTATTTTGACATTAAGCGCATAAAAGTTTCCTCGCTGACATTACCTTTTTCACCAAAATTGTTGTTAATTTGCTCAAAACTTTCTTTTTTGTTTTTGTCACTTTCAGATATGTCACAATCAGTAGTTTCACTGCAAACATTGGTAGGAGAATTTTCCTCAAAATCAAATTTTTGATTACCAACTAGAAGTTGTTTGTTTACAGTGTCTATGACAACTTTATTTCTTTGTAAGAAATCATAACCAAGAATAGCATGATACTGAGCATTCCAAGAGTTTAACGTGACAAAAAATTGATTCGAGAACCATTTATTTTCAATTTTGAATTTTAAATTAATTGCTGACATGTATGGAACAACTGTGTTATCTATTGTTTTAATTCTGACCATTCTTGAAATATACTCAACTTTAGTTTTTGTTTTGATTTGATCAACAATGTGTGGCTGAATTAAACTTACATTAGCGCCTGAATCAATGAGACATTTTAACTGAATACCACAAATTTTTATATTTACAATTGGAAGATTGTTGCTATTGTTAGTGCACGACATTAATACTTTGTTTTCTGAATTATGTAAAACTTTTTCTTTATTTTGATTTGGCTGTTTAACTGAATTTTTATTTTTTGATTTATTAGTTTGAGAATTTTGCTTTTTGATTACATTTTTATCTTTAGATTTCTCACCATCATGCCTTTCTAACACTTTGACATTACTCTGTTTTTTCTTTGTTACATGAGACACTTTTTTGTTGTTTTTAAAATCATAACTCTTTTTTTTTATAGATTCCTGCCAAAGAGAATTCTTTTTTTTGTGGTTTGCAAGAATCTTCTAGAAGTTTAAATTGTTTCTGAAACCTCTATTAGAAACAGATCTAAAATTACCTCTAAAACCTCTACCATAATTACCCCTATGATTTGCACGAGAGCGATAAGGATGAAAGTTATTTGCACGAAAAGTTCTGTTGTAGTTTGCCCTAACATTACCCCTGTAGTAATTGCCACGGGTATAATGAAAACAATTATTGGCTTTGTGGTTTAACTTGCCACAAATTTGACATGGAGATTGTTGGTTACTTTGATCATTATTGGAGTTGGTTGCTGGTGCTTCTGTCAAACTATTCACACACAAATTTTGGGAAGATATAGCATTTACTTTTTCAGATAGTTCTAGAATTTGTTTATTCGTACTCAATTGTTGTGATAAAATTTGGTTTATACCAGAATCTGTGACATTTATTTCTGCACCATCATCACTCAAAGCATTGTCAATGTTTTTAGCTATTGCTACAGCAGATTTGAAATTTTTGGGACCCAATTTTTTAACTTCTACCCTAATATCTGGTCTTAAAGCTTCAATAAATTTTGAAAGTTTTAATTTTTCTGTTAAATTTATAATATTCTCTTCCTCACTGTTATTTGGATTAGAGAATTTATCGGTGGTAGAACTCACTTGCTCTGCCAAATCTGAAATAGATTGGCTGACTTTTTGTTTTAAATTGTTAAATTGCCTTTGAGCTTCTTCAAAATTTGGTTTTTTGCAAAATTTTTCTTCAAGCTTTTTTACCAAAGAATCAAAATGGTTTATCTCCTCCAATTTTGGATTGCTCACTAAGAATTTTAATGCTTCATCTTTTAAATTTAGTTTTAGAACCAAAATTTTTTTAGCCTCCCCCCATTTTTCCAGTTTCGCTATCTCAATAAACTGTTTTATAAAAAAATCAAAGTTTTCGTTACCACCTTTGAAAGGTGTGAGTGAAGAGATAAGACTTTGGGCCATTGTACTTTAAAATCTACTGACAGTTATGAAATATTATATCAGTTATAAAAATACCCAAATCATATACAAAATACTGAAATACACAAATTGAAATTTATAATACTATTAAATCATTTTCACAAAAATAATGCATTTTCCCTGAAGGAGACTGGAGCATTGAGCAAAAATATAAAATAATTTTAATACTCTGACATGTGCATCACTGTTAAATTTAAATTAGTTGGCAGTAAATTAAAATTTAATAAATAACCCATGAACTCAACCTTGAATTTGCATATTACAATTTTGCTTTTGAACACGGCACCAAATGTTAATTTTTGAAATACAAATGTTGGGATTGCTAGGGTAATTATAAAAATACTGATGCAAGGTAGAAACCCAGAAATAAAATTTAAATTATAATATATATTGAACAATTAATTAATTCTGGGTACAAAATCAAATTACACAATAATAAGCCATTCTTGCAATATTGAAATAATTCACCTACCTTTGCTGACCTGAAAACCCTAGCTACATAATTAAAAGTTCATTTTCATATAGTGGTAGTACAATGCTAAAAATAATTCAACCAAAAACAATTTTATAAAATTTTAAATAATTTTTTATTTAATAATTATTGATATTAAAATTAATTACTGCCATAAAAATTTAGATATATGCATAATATTTGATGCACAGAAATGAACATTTATCAAACAAAATAAAACTTAAAAAATTGTAGCTACACATTAGCACTGCAGGCCTAAGAATTATATTTCAGAACACAAAGTAAAAAAAGACAACCTAAATTTGATAGAGATGTAATGATGAACATTTTTCACTGCAACATCACAAACACTTCTTGAATTGATGAATATTACTTAAGAAAAAGTGAATTTTTTTTATATTCACTTAATGATATTTTTGAGGTATTCAACTTGCACATTTTCGCACCTTCCTCGGCCATACCTCTAGGCCTGCATCACTCATTCAAAAAATCAAAATCGGAAAAAGCTGAAGATGAGAACAAAAATGTTGAGCAGGAATAAACGTTAAAAAGATGATCACGATCTCTGTGATTAAGAGTACACACCACCACGATGAAAAATAAAAATGCTGTAGGCATTACCCACACTGCAGATCCCGCAAAAAGTGATGATCATTGAAAATCAGCGTTCATGGATTGTTCCGGCATAAAGAAAGAAATGCTTTCTTCACAACAGCACCTTAATACAATAGATTGTTCCGGAATAGTGTTGTAGAGAACTTTCCATCACGTCCTTCAAAGCATTCATCACCGAGTTTCTTCATACTGCATTCTTTTAGGAATACCAATGAAGAATAATAAGAATCTTCAGCTTCAGACTCAGGAATATATAAAAAACATTAACGGAAAATTAAATCAGAGGCAAGACAAGACAAGACCCCAGGCCCCACCGGCCCTGGGGGCCCGCAGCTGGAACAACACCAACCACTCGCTTAGCCCATCACAAAGGAATTCAAAAAGTAACGGAAAACGATTCCAGATACAGACGCCTAATACCTGATGACGCCAAAAACTTACGCGAGCCAAGATGGCGAAGAAATAGTCCCGTTGCAAAATTTGAATTTAAAAATTAATAAAGTTGAAACCTTAATGGAAACAACAACAAAAGTTAAGACAAATAATAATTAAATCGAAAACAAAGTAAATAATTAAGTAAAATTTAGAAATTAAATGAAACGGTTAAAATTAACGTTTGAATTTCAAAATTAGCCAAAGTTGCCACAAGAAAATAAAGAAACTTTAGTGGCGAAGAATTAAATTAATTAAAAATACTGACAAAGCCGAAAAAAAGATGTTAATGCAATATTTGCAATCTAACAGATATTTACACCTATTCGTAAGGTGGGGTTATCTGAAAAGTTGTTGAAGCGATACTTCGGACCATATAGAGTAACAAAGAAGTTATCTGACGTCACTTATGAAGTTGAACCTTGTGATAGTATGCGTAGCAAACGAAGACTGACAGACGTGGTGCATGTTCTGCGGATGAAACCCTATAACGACCCAGACCTTCAGATGGAAAACACCACCCGAGACGATTCACCAACGCAACCAATTGCTGACTCTGACCAAAGGACCTTTGATCAAGTTTACCTGGGGCCTGTCACAAGAAACCGCTCGAAACAAAACCAGCGGGTCGCTGTGTCTCGTAAGGAGGGAGAAATGTCGCGATCTGGCTGAAGACCCAACAGCCGAACGGTTACGGCACTGCTTTTCGATACCAAGGGACTCGGGTTCGAGTCGTTGGACTTTTATGTTTACAATCATTATTTCTGTTATTTAATTTATATGCAAATATAATTTATGTAAATTTCATCCATGTAGATAACTCCCTGGTGGAGTGTTCTAGAACATTCCATTAGGTATATAAAAAGACCACAGCTGAATAAATCTTGAGCTGTGGTGCTGTCCGTGTAGAGTACTACGGCAAAATAAATCTTTCTGTTAAGTCACATTGTGTAGCAAGCTCATTTCTACGCGACAATATTTAACCCATGTTCAATTCGTGAACTCGGGCCTTTTCTCTTCATTGTCTACACAAATTGTGCTAAGGTAGTCAAATAACTGACAATGCCACGTAATCTCTAATCCCATGTTGTTGGCACGATTTTCACTTTCTTATTCCCCTTGTAAAATATGCATTTGTTTTTAACATTAAAATGACGCAGCACATTATATGGTCAGCTGCATGTCAGATAGATTAAAACACGCTGAGAAACGAATAAAAACATACCAACCATAACCATTCAGCTTACTGGAAATATTTATCAATGCAAGCGAAGCAATATCTCGGAGAGCTTGGTTTACATATTTCACAAAAATCTAATAATGAAATATGAAAGCAAAATGTATTAGGATCCTATCTCGTATTACAACAATGAAAGAGAAATACGCAATTAAATTTTTATTAAACAATGAAAACGGTTTAGATGCGCTGTAAAAATGAAAATATTGTTGTATATTATGCCAAAAAATCTATTTAAAAATTTATTAAAATTCTTGAAAACATTGTACGGACATTTAATTGATATCATTGTAAAGGTGATTTATTGCTCTTCCAGATAGTGTAAAAATTATTCTTCTCCTGTTATATTTGCGGTAACGTTTTATTTAAAATTTCAGAAAAGGGCACCGAGGTGCACATTCCCACTTTTCAAATCTCGTAGCTCTAGGTCTAGCGGTCTGCCCTGTAGAGGAACAACACACGGATAGACACACAGATTCTCCTTCATTATTACTAGAGATTGAGAAAGAAAATTAAATAAAAAAAATATTTTACCTGCAAAAAATAAATATATTTGCAAAAATTAAAATTTTCAAACTATAATATTTTTTCGCTGAAATTTAAACTCAAGATGATCTTTTCCATGATTTCTTGTATGTATTACTCTATTTCATCACTTGATTGCAGAATTTAAAATACACTTACACTAAAATTCTTGTTTATTAACACAAAAAAATGCAATCTGATAAATTATTTTTATTCGTATGTAACAATTATTGGCATAAAGTAAAGAATACTCGTAAAATATACAGTGGACTCTCCGTATAACGAAATCGCTTGGTTAAAATCCAAAAATTCGTTATACGGTGATTAGAGATTTTTGCAGTTATTTAAGTAAATGTTCCTAACTTTTCAATAGGTGTGATAAGTTCAAATGTATTTAATTATGATTTTCAATTAAAAATGAAGTAATATATATTATAAATTTGTTAAAACTATAACTAATTTTTAATGTATAAATAAAATGCTCAAAAGTTAAGACAATTCACCAATTTAAAGAATAATATGTACTAGTATGTACTTACGTTTATTTTACTTGAAAAATTCCGTTATTTTACATTGCTTTGCATTTCGCGATGTTAAATTTTCCGAAAAATTTTCACATTTCAAGAGTGAGTGGTTCCAGAAGCAAGCACGTGTGAGCGAATTAGTTGCACAGAAATTATCAACTTTCTTCAAAAATGACAAAAATCGAAAAGATAAACCTCTGAAAAAATTCGATATAGGGAGACAACCACTTCGTAATATGGAGAATATTTTGAATGTTATTTAACATTCCGATTAAAAATTTCGTTATAAGGAGAAATTCGCTGTAGAGAGACTCTACTGTATTTGAATTTTAGAAAATCTCACAAATTTGTTTATGAATTTTAATGTAATTTAAGCAAGAGATCGCAATGCTTCACCTTTTTATATCTTCGCCATATTATCGATAGGAAAATTTCTAAGCAAATATACAAAAGCATTCATTAGTAAGAAGTCTTAATTCTTCATTCCAATTCCTTGCAAGTTTTAATTGAGACACTACAGGATTCCATACTTTATTTTAACAAAATAGTAGTAGTTTGAGAGAAATTTAAGGAATAGTTAATTTTTTTTCCGTTTCAAGTTTTCAGTTCTATTAGGCTTTGCATCTGTTCGTATGAGATAATGTTATTGATAAGCTGTATCTGTTTTCATGAGATATAGGGCCGCAGAACTTTTTTTCTTCCTTTTATTTCGGCTCCAATTTTTCTGTCTATTAAACAAATATAAAAAAATGCATTATGTATATTAGCGTTTTGCATATACGTTATCTACTTCCAGTGTTAAATATAGATTATGGTATAGTCGTATCATTTATATTATTAGTCGAGAAATGAAGGCATCTCTTATGAGATCCATACTGCAAAATTTCGTTCTACACAATTATAAAATGCTGAAGTGACGCTTTCAGAACCCAAATGCAATGAGCGTCCTGTCATGAAGTCCAATCGCTTCACAGAAATATAAGTAATGAACCTATCTTTGCTAGTCTGTATCGCTCTTTTGTTCACAGACTTATACGCTATGTGCTTGGTATAACTTCCACACTTACCTTTCACACTCCATGCAGGGAAAATATATGCCCTCCAGATTCATAATCAGGCATTACAACAAAAAATACATACTGTAATAAAACACTTCTTGAGTGTCTAGTTATCTAGCGTTAGATGGATCTCCCTACTATGAGACTAGCTCAGTGGTGTGGGAACCAAGTATGATACGGCAGTTCTAATTCTATCTTATGATGATGCTGTGTTTGCAAATAAATGCAAATATTTCAATTGTTCGTACATTCAAAGTTGATTTGTGAATCTGTAAATTTTGCCATGAAAATAAATATTAACAGCATTTTTTTATTTTAGAAAATACTTAAATTAACTAATAAAGCAACATACAATTTTGTTATTATTGAATCAGATTGCTTAGTGAGAAAACGTAAACGTTAAGATTGAATTAGGCACTTAATAATGAAAGTTAACACAAATTTAGTTCTTCATAAAATGGTGCACAAAGTATAATTTTCACCATATCCTGGAAAATTATTGAAATTTATATTCTAAAATGAGTTTACGATTTGAAATTAAGATTTCAACAGGTTCTAATCCATTATTAAAAATTTCCTTTCCACAATGAAATTTTAGAAATGCATGCTATGGAGAAATTTTCTTTGAAAATTTAAAACTATTTATATCTGTTATTCGTTATAAAATACATATCAAATGTATTGTCTGCAAATAAACAATTCCTTACTGCCACAAATAATAAATTTAGTTGCCACACTTTTATTTTCTCACTCTGTGGATAAACAAGAGAATCTTTGAAAGCATTCTTCTAATCAAATAAAAATATTTACTTTGGCTCAAGGCTTTAAAAATTTATCAGCAATTTTTCAAGGATTTCAAATGCTATTGGTTCAAAGCAGAACAGCAGTTAGTTTGATAGAAGTTAGATTGAATTTTTATTTATTTAGGGGAAAATAATTTTACTTTCCGCAGTCAATAAACAATGGACAGGTTTGTAACATACTGCACTTTGTATGATTTTCTATATAAGTTTTATTTCGTTGGGTTTTATCTATGATTAGATGGCGGGTTCTCTTGCTTTGTAGGAGATTGTGTAACTTAAGAAATAAAGCAATATAATAAATCTCTAACAGAAATGGTGTAAGAAGGTGATTTTTAAAGCCTAAGAATGTTGGAAATCAGGTTTTATCGTTGGTCGACCTTGTTCATCATACTTTTTCTTTACTTACACATTGTTTTATTGGATCTGCTCCCATTCTTGAAGAAACATGCTGGTTGTGAGACCAACCTTACAATTTTGAACCTTTGAATAGCTTACCTAGCATCCTTCTCCCCAAACTTCGATTCCATTATAATAGGATGGCATTTAAGGGGAGTTTCAACCCAAATCCGTTAACCCTAACCCTGTTACTTCTATGTACCTTTTCTCAAAATCTTTTCATACAAGTAAAGTAAAACTTTCTCATTATATTAAGATGATTTCTTTTTAAATTCAAAAATTTATTTTTTACAAATCTTTTTGTGTCAAAACAAAAAATGTCGAATTGGCCACTTAGATGTTCCTTTTCTCAAAACCAGTTATAGATACATATTTGAAATTTTTTATAGAAGTAAAGTACACATTTCTCATTATACTGAAATAAGTTTTTGGTTAATTTTTAATTTTTTTATAAATTTACAAAATATTTAATTAGACGTAGTGAAATTTTATTCTATTTTGATACAAAAAATTGTAAAAAATAAAGCTTGAGTATTTTTTAAAAAAAGCGCAATTCAGTATTATGAGAAAGGTGTACTTAACTTGTATAAAAAGTTTCAAATATGAATCTATAATATATATCTTTGAGAAAAAGTACATCGAAGTATCCAATTTAACATTTTCTGTTCTGACACAAAAACATTTGTTAAAAATAAATTTTTGAATTTTTTTTAAAAAATCTTTTCAGTATAATGATAAAGATATACTTAAACTTGTTTAAAAAATTTCAAACATGAATCTATAACAGATTTTAAGAAAAGGTACATCGAAGTAACAGGGTTAGGGGTTAACGGATTTAGGGCTCCAACTCCCTTTAAACTGTACATCAAACCCGTGTACAGGAAGGGTATTATTGAAATGGCTTTTCCAATCCATAATCCTCTTACCACGAAGCCTAATTCACTAGTATAATTAATAAATTACTTAATTCTCATGTGTTTTCTATAATTCATCCCATCTAGTTTGATGTGTAAAATGGTAGATGTTCTAAACAAGCTGTTATGGTGTGACTAAAAATTGTTAAGTTGGTCCTAACCCTGTAGCTGGAAAGAAATACATATAAAATGGCATTGTGATCGTATAAATGATTAATACACCAAAGGCAAGAGCACACGATTGAGTTAGACAAGAAAAACACTATTTATATTGACAATTCAGCACGACATTACTGTAGAACAAACATTCGACACATCAAAATCTATAAAAACCATTAAAACACGTGTATGCAAAATGTGTATAGTTACTATAAAAACGTGATACTTGTGGAAAAAAGTATTATTTTATCTGTAATAGTTACTATAAGAATGTTGCAACATATTGAGAAAAAGGAAGCTTCAACTGCAGTTGAGAAAAAAGTCTTACCAAAGCATGCTTAACATCAGGATGAGGAAACGAAGCTTGAAAAACTATTCACTCAAACCGAGATCTCCATAATGCTACACTTTAGTATAAACACCTGTGATGAAGAATTCTTTGGGACAATATGTCTTTAAAAGCACATGGCAAATCGCTTCAATCGAGATTACGAAAACATGGATCGTGCACTAAGTAGCAACTCGTAAAAGCAGGAATCAAAAAAAAGGAAGGCGACATCACTCCAAACCCATTCTTTACATCTCCATCACATCTATCCGAACGAACCCCGAGAAGCACGTGTGTTCCACCTGTTGCCATTCATGCTCTTCTTAACAGAAACTTGATCTAACGCAAGTCCAACTAGAACATTAGTCTGTGCACTTTCGGTCCAACTATACCATTCCTGAGAACCTTCAGTCCAACTATAATGCAGTCCTGTTCACACGAGCAGAGCATGACAAGTGCAATGTCAGTAAATGCAATATCAAATCGCATTCTGGCGTATCTTAGGTTTTAAACTTCAGATTGAGGTATTTTTCTTTCGCAATTACTTAAAAGATAATATGAACTGAAATACAGTGCTAGTGTGTGAATGATGTGAAATGCATGTTGCATTTGAATAAAGTGAAATGAGAATTGCTATGCCATTTGTAGCTCAATCCTTCATAATATTTTAAGTTTCGAAGTAAAGTTGATAAATTGTGCTATTCATCATTTTCATAACACGATAATGTAAAGAAAAAGTGACGGGAGGCTGTCTTTTCAAACAGTCGCTATTGTTAAAGGCGTAGGGCTACTTTACTCACGTGACTCTTTTTTTTTTCGAAGTTTCTAGTAAGTTTAAGTAAGTTTTTTTTTTTTGTAACTTCTGTTGTTAGCCTTTATCTCTAAAATAATACATTAGTTAAGTTGTTAACATGCAGTTATCGAGATATAGAAGATCTCCCATACTAAGTTTCGTTGTGTTTTGGCGAGTGAATCAATTTCCATCCTGAGACCCCAATGGGAGGAACGTAGTCCTACGTTAAAATGCATATGGCTACTAAAAACAAAATTCAAATTTTTCTCATTTATAACTATTGATATGATATTTGCATCACTCTTCAACGCGTTTCTAAAAGTATTTACGTTGAGATTTTATTAATATATGTTTAAAATTGGTGTCACAGGGAACTAGTGTTTAAATATCAGAAAAAAATTGCCAATATTTGCGTTGATTCTTTCATAATCATGAAATATCTTGATTATATAAATAACACGTTCTCACTTTGGATCAATAATGTACTGTCAAATATTATAATCGTTCCATTAGTGACTAGAATTTTGAAATTTGGTGTGCTGTCTAATTTGAGCGATATAAATATGAAACAAATGGCCCGTTTGTTTCATATTTATAACGTTTTAAATTAGCCAGAACACCAAATCGTAAATGTGGTTTACAAGGTGATGTAGACCACTATGTTTTTCGCTGCACTTTCTTTAAAAAGATTCATTTAAATAGTCCTGCAGAAGCAAACAAAACCACACGGTTTGAAATTTTAGTTAATAATAAATTTAGAATTGTGAAACTGAAAGAGATCTTTAGGATTTCCAGTTGCATGTACAGTGAGATTTCTAACTGATGAAACGTTGTCAAAACATATATTAATGTTTCTTAAGCATTTGTGTGTGTTTTTTATTTCTTCTTGGATTATAAAATTTTAAATGTGTTCCATTAAATTAACACACATCCTGTAATGTGCATAGTTTTTATTTAAATTTTTATTTATCTTTTGTTTCCCGTTTTACTATTTGATGTTGTTCCATGAACTTTTTTGTCACTTCCTTTGTTTTCTGTTTAGTTGCCCAGATAATTTGATTTTGTTGTTTTGCATTCAGTGTAATTCAGTTTTTTTTGTGATGTTTTGTAATTTTATGTAATGTTTTACCTTTCATTTTTGTTGTTTTGTACTCCCCATCGTCCGGTTCGTTGGCTTACACTCAGGGTACGCTGTGAAGGCGAGTATAAATAAATAAATAATACTAAGCGTGATCAGCCTTACATCACGACATATGTAACTATTGTGGATCCAATCTGCCAAAAAAAGGAACAAAATATAACGGAGCATCGCATCACCCTGCTTATGTATTGCGCTGTTTAATCGAATGTAAACAGAATACTCCCCGCAGTTTGACATTTTTTCATTTCCTATCCAAATAAAGTATCTCTTCCAGCTTCTAAGAATTCAAAAATACCTCAGATATTTCCATTTTATTAAGCAACATTGTACTCCGAATCCTGATTTCGTGATTTATGCACCATTTGAAGCGGAGGTAAGTGTAGTCTTTCTTTCTTTTTAGAGCCTATGTAGAAGAGAATTTTTTTATTGGCTTCCATTCCTGGCTGAGGAACGAAACATGTTTACTACGGCGTGTAATAAAAAGTATTACCTCTCATAATTTAAGTACAATAAGGACAGGTTTCAAGTCGTTTTAGACAAATCTGTTATGGCAACTTGTGGCAGGATTAATGCTTAGCGTTTAAATGTGTTATATTGTCGGGTTTCGTCATTTATATAACACTGATTTTGTTTATATAGCATGTCTTAACATTATATTGATGCACATAGTCATTCTACAAAGATATTCCTTTTTTCTTTTTATTTATGATCAACAACTCTGACTGGGTACTTTTGTGAAATCTCTGTAATTCTTTGGAAAACAGAAAATATTAAAAATACTATTATATATATGAAAAAAATGCCATAAATATCCATTTGCCAAATGATGTTACTGCCTGTTTCCTACATCTTGTAAAAAAAGATGGCTAGTGAACAGGAGAATCGGCTTTTACAGTGAAATTGTTTTTTGCGTTTACACAAATTATACTAAAATTGACTGTCCTGTGATTATAAATTTTGTGCAATATTCTCACCACTGAGTAGTTACATGAAATGAAAAATATGTCATGCTATGTTTAATAAATGGTGTGAACTCTAATTTAATGAATATTATGAAAAAAATATATAATAATTTATTCTTGATATTTAATTATTTTAGGCCCATTTTTCATAACCTTGTGAACATGATTTGCATATGAATAAAAAATTTAATAAATACTGCAGTCCAAATGAAGAATTTTAATATTGATATGAACACGTTCTGATGTTCTTAAGTGGGACAATTTGCAGTATCATAATTATTTAAGATAATGTTCTTCATTCTTTCTAATTACTCAGGAAAACAAACTCCGCAACTCACTTTCGATTTCCATCTAAATTCTTATTAGGGTTCTTTTCGCCCATTGCTGTTTCACCCCTTAACAATCTTGTGAAATACTATCCAGAATAACAGCTGTGAAAGAGTTTGATATTTTTCCCTAACAGTTTCTACGAACATCCAACTAATCCACCCATTTCTTTCGCTATTTTCTACAGCATTTGAAGCGACAATTTGTGTCAGTATTGTTTTTGAAAGTTCTTCAATCTGTTCCGTTCATTACTTGTCTTAAAATAGCTCTGTTCTAAAATACTTCTCTTTAGCCAGTATCAATTTCACTTAAAATGAAATATATGTTTTCTCCTGATAGGAAGTCTATTGTCGTAAATTGTTTACTTACAAATATATTTTTCTAGTGTCCAAAATTGTATAAGGATAAGTTTGTATTTGTAGAAGGCTTTCAAAGTGACAGAAATCGTAAATGAAGCACACATATCTAGTATGCGGATTGGGTCAGGGAATTATTTTAAAGCTTGTGATACTTACTTACATAGGGATTTTAATTCATTAAAAATTATATTGCTGCTTAAGAATGTATGCGATTAGAATAATTTACATGCACTTACTCGTGAATGCAACTGTTGATAATTTAATTATAGTTAAATATCCAAAATTACAATTGTAACCAATGGAGTTGATTTACTATTAAATTAGATGTAATTTTGGGAGAAAAGTAATAATTTTCCCATAAATTTCTTTACAGATATTTTTATAGATTCGTTAAATATTTAAAAGAAAGTCTTCGAATAGCACGTATAATAATCATTATTCCGATATTACCATATGCACTATTCTGGACGTTAATTATTCTAGTCATCATTTATGTCCCAAATGGGAGAGCACTTAACCTTTTCCTATAGGAATTCAATTCTGCTGAATGCACTGTATATCATCGTCGTGCAGGCAGAAATCACTAGGTTCGCAAAAATATTTCTCATTACTGCAGTTAATTAGAATTTTAAATAAATTATTTCGTGATGCACACCTGGTATCTTAACATCAGTTAAGGTATCCTACAAGGTTGAAAAGTCGATTTTCGAAGAAAAATTCCAAATTTTTTTATGATCTAAAAATGAAGCCACAACTTTTAAGATTCTAAAACAGTTATTCTTTTTATTTTCATTCCTTGAATATTTCACTCCTTGATATTTATTTGAAATAATGTGTTATTATATTTTTAAATGCTTTTTCTGAAAAATGAAAATTTCACTAAAATTGGCCCACGAAAAATGTGATATCCCCAAAACAATTCATTGAAATTTGGTAAGCATGTGTCATAAACATTTGAAGGTGTAATGGATGGTAGGCGTTTTAATTAGTCATGTTACAGAGTCACTTTCAGTTCGAAACATAAGATAATTTTGGCGAAAAATCAATGACGCCAACTTTGAATGTTCATAAAATATTTATTTATTAAAATAAATTTTATCTTGCGATCTATTACGTTGTAGATAGTTTGAAAAGTACGTTTGCTAAATTAAGATGTAATATATCCATATATTTTCAATTATGCTGTTTTCCTTAACATCAAAATTTTTGTTAAAATTCTTTTTAAAAAATTATTATTTTCAAAAATTTATGAATATATATGAATTTTTATTCATTTCATTGAATATTAATTGTAACTATTTAAGTCTATTTTTGTTATTTAGCTCTGTAAGTCTTTTTTGTGTATGTTTCCTTGAAATTTTTTCTCCGAACCTAGTCGGATACCTTAATTAATCGTAGAAACTTGATACCTGTAAAATATTTTTTTACTATTTATCAAAACGACTCAAAATTAATTGAGTTTAAACTAACTGAATCTCGACACTATAGTTTTGAGCTTAGTGACTTTTGCCTGAACGACGACAAAATACTGTATGCCATCTAGTTATACTTTCAGGTGTTATACTAATAAAGAAAAAAAATCCTTTAACATTTAGAATGTAACAGGAAACTGCGAAAATTTTTTTCTGATATCCATTTAACTTCAGAATGAATTCCCATTAGGATTCCATCTAAAAGAAAAAAATGGCAAAAAATACTCAGTCAGATATCTGCTGAATATTCGTTGTGGAACAGATAAAACGATCATTTTGGCATTTCATGTCATGTAAGACGCGAAGAAACTACAATTTCTATTCCTGAAACTCATTAAACTCAATTTGAAATCTTCACATCGTATGGAACTTCTTTACATTTAAAGGTCGTGGCTCAAATAGTAGGGTGATCCAAATGAAAAGTCGACAAGGTAAGAAAAAGTAATACCTTTATCATAAACTTAACAGAAATAGCCATCATTATTCAAACACTGATCTCATTGTTTCGGCTGCAGGTCAATGCCCTTGGTGTAGAAAAATTGAGGTTGTTGTTTGAAGAATTCCTGTCCTGATCCATTCTTTGTATCTTGTGATCAAGGATAAGGTGTTTTGGTACCCACTGCGCACACACTTTAATGCACTGCAGATATCCGTGGGTGACTGATTGCACCGTTCCGTTACTCAGACTCAGTTCCGTACAGATTTCACGAGTTTTAACCCTTCTATTACCTATAATTATTTCATCTACAACAGCAATGGATTCAGTGCCGATCACAGTGTTCCCTTGAACAAGTCTGAACAGATCCGATGTTCATACGAAAACTCTTACTCCATTTGTTCACACCTGTTCTTCCTAAACATTGCTAACCGTGGGCATAAACCATTCGACGATAAATGCCAGCATTTCGTCTTTACCGCTAAATACTACACTACATCGCTCTGTTCCGTTCTGGATGCATCCATCTTTACCACGCGTTAAAATCACTGAAATACTCTCACGCGAACTGCGGAACAGTCCTCGAATGTTCTGTTACAGCCCTGAATAAAGGTTTGCTGACTCAATTACGACGCTGTCTCAAGCGTACACATATCGTCTAGGCAAAACTTATGTAAAGATATTGTGTAATATCTTTTGGGTGGCCAAAAAATCAATCATGAAAATTTATGAAGAACAGCAGCTGCTCTTATCCGACAATAGTGTAAATTGGATTATATTGCAAATGTAACATTTTTCAAATTACCAGAAAGTTAAAGATAAAACTTTCTTCTACTGCGTGTAACAAAATTGGAAGGTAAAATAGATATTACGTCCCATTGTGAAATGAAAGTGACTGAAGGATTGAAGAAAAATTGTAGAAGAACATCAATAATGAAAGGAGATTGAATAAAAATTTTAGTACGAACTGTATGAGTTTGAAAGTCCTGATTATATTCCTTCGTATAAGGTGTGCCCGAATGAAAAGGAGACCTTAGCAGTATCGGCGTTGTATCAAATCCCCGGGAGTTAATGTGCTAGCCGATAGATGGCGTGGTGGTGTTTCCAGTTGCACCTGCATAGTTAACGGCTTCGCATCAATATCCTAATTTCTGGAGACTTGTTTCCACAGTTTGTTGCATGATGGATTTCTCCAGATCAGCACAAAAAGCAGTTATCCAATTTCTTGGCGCAGAAGGGAAGCATAACATACTTCACAAATTTATCGCCGGATGAAAGAAGTTACGGAGAGCAGTGTCTCGCACGTCGCACCATATTCCAGTGGTGTCAGCGTTATGAGGCGGGACGCGTAAACATCAAGGACTTTCCACGCCCTCGGAAGGCCAACGTTGTGACCGACAGTGCCAAGATTTTATCTGTAGTTGAGCTCATACGGTAGAATCGTCGGACCACACGTTTCACCACACGAAATTGCTGTTGAACTGTCGATAAGCAAAGGAACTGTGCATCACATAATCCACAAAAAAAGATTGGTTATGGCAAAGTTTGTGCTCAGTGTGCGCCCAAGCATCTGTCAGAGAATCAGAAGACGGCGAGATGGGAATTAAATCCGTCAGCATCCCAGGAGTTTCTACATTGAAGTCTTCCACTCCCTTCCTACGCGCTGGGATCAGTGTATCAATGTCAATCGTGATTATTTAGCGTTGTGCTTTTCCACACGAACTGTAATTAGAATATTGTTATTAAAACTTATTTACATATAACTGTAGTCTCCTTTTCATTTTGGCACACCTTATAATTTTGCTAACTCGTGAATAGTTTAGAAAGCAAAAGGTGAGGGTAGTTTTGCTGTATTGCTACTTTAATTCAGAATCAAGAGTGAAACATTCACGTATTAATTAACACGAAAGGATTTTTTTCGTTTGATTTAAATCCGTCTTACCTACCATTTACTTTAGCATCTACACTAACTATTCCAATAATGTCTGAATGCATCCAATTTCTTTAAATACGTTGAATGCAGATTAAAAACTATGTTTATGCTTTTAAAGGGAACAGGGAGAGTCATGAAATGAAATATATTTCTGGCAAATCCCATTCAAATTTCAAGTAATCCCGTCTTGTCTGGCTTCGCATAAAGTTCAACGAAGCAGAATATTTAAAATAGCGGCGGTCTATTTTGACTTGCATTCGTCTGAGAGAGGATTACTACACAGGCGCTCAAGAAACAGGCTTAAGGAGATGAATTGCAACACATTTCTATTAACTCCTGAAACAATCATTTATAGGTATGACCTCCAGACAGTTACGAAGGTGGACGAATAAATCATCTTGACGCATTTACTTCTTCCAGATCTTTGGGGAACAAGGAGTGATCTTGGAAAATAACTTGTCTTCTTTTTCCAGGAAAACATGGTATACTTTCTTAATGACTTTTTTTCACTTATCAGGATAAATGAATGCAAAAATGATAAGCAATTCTCAAATTCTTGTACAAAATGTATTTCGAATTCCATCGGCCATCTAAACGGATTTAGTTCAAAGATTATTTATTTTTAACATTCTTATCAACATAACAGAAAACCTGATACCGTTCTTGAAATGTTTGAACAATGATATTATTTTCAGAGTTTTTGATGCTACCAAGAAAATTCTTGGTTGATAAAAGGACTATTATCATGGACAATCATATGATACAAAACATGCCTATATTAAACCTTTCGACCCGACTTTTGCATGATTAAAATTTAACTATGAAAAGTAATTTAATTTAACGTTGACATACTAAAAGAAGTATAATATAAGCTTAAAGTTTTTCAGTTTTCCCGTTTACTGGAAATGTCCTGAACAATATGTCCCAACCGTCTAATTGAATGGGACAATATTTCCCAATTGAATAGTCGACTGGGATTATTCCAGTAAAACATATGTTAAACTCTCCTTCCTGCCATAATATTAGCATGTCAGGGAAAAACCTTTACACCTGCGTAACAATAATCTTGTATTAATTTGATCACTGGTGGGATATATTGCATCACTGTTAAATAAGATTAGGACAATATATCCCACAAAAAGAATTTATACGGAATTTATTAAATCTGATATTAAAAAGGTTGAATTATTACTTATTAGAAACAATAAGAACTATTTAAACACTTATGGCATAAATATTGCTATACTTACTGTAAAATTAAAAAAAGAGATTAATATAATATATAGTGAAATGCGAATGCTCAGAAACATAATTCGGTCATTTGTAATCTGCGAGTGTTAAAAAGGTTCTTCAATCATAATTTTATTCCCTATTTTCTTACGAACACTGAAAACATTAAAAAAAAGTAAAAGTAGATTTACTTACTTACTGAAATTTTGTCTAATATCCTGGACGTATATGCCCATTAGGACCAAAAGGGTTTAAACTGCATAGTATGCAAACTAGTTTCGACTTTTATCTGATTTCCTGTCAATATCAGATGATAGTAAAATAAAACCAAACTCTTTCGTTTGAAGATGAGACTTGAATATTCTTAGCTGTTCGTCTACTTTTAGCGAGTATTTGTAACTTCATCTTCATCAGGATATCTTTAAAAGCTTACTAGCCAAACTGATTCATACTGATGTAGCATCATATTCATAGTGTACCATAGTAATAATTTACGCAACGTCTCTTTATAGCGATTCTTTTAGTTCATCTCTGAGTCCACATTAGGACTCCATAGGATTAGGTTGCAAGATATGCCTGTTTTAAACTGCATCGTATGTAACAAGTTTCTAATTTTATCTGATTTCCATTCGGTATAAGATGGTATTGTACTAAAACTAAACTCTTTCAATTGAATTTGAAATTTGAGAGCTATTCGTTGTTCATCTACTTTTAGAGAGTATTTGTAACTTCATCTTCATCAGGATTTCTTTAAAAGATTACTGGCCAAACTAATTGATACTGGTGTAGCTTCATCGTCATCGTAAACTATAGTAATGATTTACGCATTATCTCTTTCCACCAATTTTTATTCTAGATCAGAATTCCAAATTTTTCAAGATTCAGAAGAAAGAATTAAAAGCATATTTTATTAAATTTATTATAAAAAAATGTATGCATCGAAAAGGCAAGAAATAAGTAGAGGGAAATTATCAACCGCACGAAACATAGGTTCTCGTAAATAATTACGATTCAAAAGAGATAACATGTCTTCTCTTTACTGCAGGAAACTTATCAAGTATGAGGTCCAAAGCGCGCTGCGGGGTTTTCTTAGGAAAAGGAGATGCTTGAATATCTTGAAGAATGTCACCTATAATTTTGAAAGAGAAATGAGTGTATGTTCTATATAATTTGATACTTTCGACTCAGTAGCATAGAATAAGAAATCTTGTATTATTTTCCATCTATAAGCAGTAGGTTTTGGATCTGTTGACGGAAACAAAATTTGAAAACAAAATTTCAATTAGTCCACTTCAAAAGGATTCTCTTGAAGCGAAGCTTTTTATTTTTATGATTTATAGGGCTCCTCCTTTGAAAATACAGTTTCGTTATTTTATGACTCAGTTCGTAAACACGGGGATGTTTATGTAAACACCTTGTTTACAAGTTTATAATTTTGATTTCTGCTTATTTTTCATTTCTAACTACACACGGGCACAATTGGGTCATTATTTCCCTTCTCTATCAAAGGGAAAATTCTAATATTCGCATTAGCATATTACTTTCATACTTCTGAAATCAGCAGAAACACACATTTTTATTAGTATTCAGAATGATGCATTCACATATGATTACACGTTTATATTATCAGTATTATTATAATTGATTTTTAAATCTTGTTTCAAAGCCAAACTGTGTTTAGCCAAAATTGGCTCTTAAGGAGATATATGAAATGTTATAGATGATATAACTATGAATAGAGAGCATATTTTCATGCAAGTATGCCTTTTGGTTCTTGCTGTCTAAACAACTGAAGAATATTGCAAATTGCAAAAATATCTGAACTAAATCATATTAGTTTTTCTGCAAAATGGATACAGGTATTCTTGCATGAAAATATATCGGAAAATCATAGATAAAACTTATAAACTATTTTGTTGCTGACGAAACAGCTAACAATAAACAATTTCTTTTCCCCTCGGAACTTAACTATCGCTTCTCAGTTTACTCTATACATAGGTTTACTCTCTTGTCCCAATGTAACTCACCATTTGTGATAGGTTGAAAATTAATAATGAGGGGAAAAGTAAGAAACTGCATTTGAAAGGTACCATCGGTATTCCAGTGATTTCAAAAAGAGATTAACCATTTTCAAAATTCCTGACGAAATTCCCCTTACCAGAAAAAGTTGTTGGGATTGCTTCCTACGGTAATTTAAATATACCTGTAGGCTAAAAGTAATTGAAAGAATAGCAATCATTGTAAAGCGTAATAATATTTTTCAACTCAGAAACCTTAAAAATATATACATTAATTTCATTAAAATATTTTATTATAAGCAAAAAAGGTAAAAGGATCATAATATGTAGCTTACTTTAACGTAAGAACTTTTGTTTTAACCTTCGGTCGGATGCCATACAAATGCTAATACGTTCGGGCGTAACTCATCTGTGAGATGATTAAAAGTTAAATTTTTGCTTAGGTTTAAGGAAAAGCCTATCAAATTGAACTATTAGGCCATACAAAGATATATTTGCGTTTTTAAATACCTTTTTTTGCATTTCCTTGCAATTTCAATCAACAAAATGTCCAGGATTTCTGGAAGGAGTTGACGTTTCTTTTCCCTTAAAGTTCCCCTAAGCAATGGCAACTGTTGTCGTTCAGAGCCTGAAATAATTCGACATTTTTCAAACAATATGTTTGAAATAACGATAAATATCACTGAATTAGGGACTGGGACACAGGTATACGAACTTTCATAGGTATATAAAAAGAAATATAAAGTAAAATTTGGGAAATCAAAATTGCAAACCCAATCGGGCGCAACACATCTACCAGATTAAAGCGCCCCTCACGTACAACAAAAGAGCACTAGAAAAGAGTCACGATACTCTAGTGTGAGGGGTAGGGAGTAAAGCGGTTATCACACCGAGAGCTATCGTAAGCTGTTTTCGTCCGCATGAGAGCAATGCCACTCACCAAAAACGTTTGTAGCACGTCACCGGTCAGACAAGATGACGGAAATCGTGGGCTGTACAAACGTTTTTGTGGCATTGCGCTCACGCTGACGAAAACAGCGTACGATAGCACTCCATGTGATATACGTTTTAGGAACCTACCAGAGGCCCCACACCTTTCTCTGTAAAACTAGCACTTAAGCACAAGAAAACATGGGTGCTTCATCTCACAGATTAGCTGCGCCCGACTGAAGGTTAAATTCCATGCATCATAGAATTAAGAAGCACAACACAATAGCAAATGCGATATAAATCTGTGGCTGTAATTGAAAGAGTGCATGCTGACGAATTAAAAATTCTTCATACGAAATATGAACTGATTTCTTTATCCCATTATTTTTTTTTCATCTTTCTACAAGAAAAATTAAAATTTCACATTAAAATTATTATTTTTATTTTTAAATTAAAAAACTTTGTATGGAATAGTGATACACTATTTTCACTCTTACGTGAAGATATTTTGCATATCAATATACATTGTCACGATTGAGATAAATGAGAAACAATTATCATTACCGAATACAAACGCTTTATTCACCTTCAGGATTATTATAAGTTGCGCTTGTGAGCACATGTCATATGATATATTAACTATTCAGAACCCTTTAATTTAACAGACAAAAATAAAACTTGGCTAAGTCTATCAGAAATTAATTTATTTTCAAACACAACTTTCTTTCATCGGTCAATGAACTACTAACACATGTATTAATTAATTTAAATCACATCGAATGATGTTTAAATTTATAGCTTAATAATAGATTTTCAAACACCATGAGAAAATTTCTTATGTTGGAGATATTTTCTCATAAATATGCAAATTTATAAAAATAAAAAATAATGAAAATTCTTTCTTAAAAATTCATGAATTTTTCTTCATAGATATTCTTTTTTAAATTTTAAGTTTGAAAAAATGATTTCGAATGTCTGCATCGCTGTAAAAAATTTATTGAATGCAATTTGTTAATGTATAGGATTTCGAAATCCATACTAGGTATTACCGTTTCATCCGATTCATTCCAATTTCATAAATACAACTTCATCGTAAGTATTTTTTTCTTTTCTATAAAAAGCGTTCTAAGTAAATTTCACTGGCTGATATAATTTTCAGACGTCCTATTTTTTCAGAATGGGAAATTATTTACATCAGAATGTTAATGTTGTTTCAATGAGTATAGTAATAATAAGCATTAACTGTAACTCCTAAGGCCGATAAAATGTATAAGAGTTATATCTAGTGCCTTTACTATACAAAAATAATTGTTTGTCGCCATAAATATCTTATATGAGAGATTTAGTAAAGAGTCAATCAAATAATTTAATGCACTTTAATTTTAAAAATATACAACAAATCTACCCAAAAATATGAAAGTGATAGGTTTTCTCCATTCAAAGTTCAGAAAGAAACTGCATTTCTAAAAAATCTGTGAAAATCTTGAATTATTTATAGAGCTTACAAGCCATAAAAGCTGACACCAATCTCGAGAATACCTAGTAAAATAGAAATATCTGGTGGACTTTTAGAGTTCGAGAAGCTGCCTGGTATCTTTTATACAAACAGATAGCAAAGGAAAAAATCGGAAAGCATCTTGTTTGCATACAATTACATGGCACAACTGGCAAGCAGGTTGTGAAAATGGAAGAATTTGTTGGGAAGCTTTTTGATTGCTTTTCAGAATGCATAGGACAGCTCACCAAAATGTGATTATTTGTTCCTTAAGTTTACCAAAAGGAATATCCCTCTTTACTGTTGTTTTATCAAATTAAATTACTCTTTTGTCCATATTTTAACTCAATGCCCTGATTTTAGTTGTCATCTTAATACTTTCTTACAGTTGTCATCTTAATACTTTCTTACAACCGTTTTGAACCTTAAGGACTTAGTGGGTGAAAAACACCACCCTAAAATTTTTGAGTTCCTGGCTTCTTTCGCTGTATTATAAATTTTAGTGTTTGAAATTTTAACAGTTTATTATTATTGAAACGTTTTACTTTTAAATACCACTGACGTACTTCCTCAACTATTTTAAAAATTTTCATCTTTTAACCTGGGAGGACGCGCATCGGGCCTCAGAGTCCCGGAGTTTGCAAGAATTGTTTGCAGAAAATGAACCCCTCAGAAAACTTCCAAATTCACAGTAGCTGCAATCAAGGTCATTCACTTGCTTACCACATGTATTTAAATAATTTCCCCATATTTGTTATATCAGAAAACTGAGGGTCGTTCCTCTGAAGCCCGATGCGTTCGATCATGTATCTGTGTAAGATTTTTAAAGTGTTCAGATAGATCGTGACAATTTATAACTATTCGTACTACAAATATGAAATTTCAAATATTTTGGCTCAAATATCAACTAATTAAGAATCGATAAATGAGGGCAAATAAGGAAATTGGTGATTTTGTACTAGTTAGAGATCGCAAGTCGAATTCTGAAAAGGAATTAGACAATCAATCGGATATTTGGGAATCCACTGATTATTCAGAAGAAAGCTGGAGTTAAAGAAGTGTGAAGTAAATATTGAGATATGTGGAATTAACAAATGGTGTAAAAAAGAAAAGAATGGCATAAATATAAGAACTTTTACACACAACATCTTTATGAAACTACCCGAAAATTTTGGTGACGCAAAAGTTCTATCATCGGTTCAAAATTCTTAGAAATGCTCATCGATGAGACAGAAATGCATTAATCCGTACGAATTCGGGTAATTTTGGAATGGAACGCCAATCTTCTCAGAAATACCTTTGAAGTACATGTATTCATCTATCTTCTTCGTTTTTATGCCTACCCAGAAGAGACTTATCTGAAAATTATGGTATTTATTTTTCATATATTGTACTCTAGTGCAAAAATTTTTTCTATTAAATTAAATGTAATTTTTTGAGATTTTTATTGAATAAAAACAGCACTCCTAGCCTACGAAGCCCGGTGCGCGCCCTCGAGGAATTATAAAGAACGAGCGTCCTCGTGGGTTAATTTACCTTGTGTTTGGCGCAGCATGTCCTACATTTGACCTTGTTCCAAAAACTCCATCAAACCTACCACGTATCAAATTAAATTTCTTTTTGCTATTACAACTAACATCGTTTTTTTAAATTTCAGCTGCATGATTCCTGATTTTTTCTTTTGCTTCAATTCCGTAAATACTTCCACCAAACACGCAAGAAGTTGATGTTTAAATTTCTAGAGAATTATTTTATTTCCTTTTGTTGTTCCCTCAGCAGCCGTTCTTCAACGTAGATCTTTCATTAATTGTAGGATTTTGAATCTCTAAAGTGATTTTAAAATAAAAGGGGAGAATAGTTTATAATAAAGGGAAAAAACGAATTAAGACACCAAAAGAAATTGGAAGAGCAAACATTTCTGACTTTCCCTATGCTTAGGGACTTACTTTCAGGTTCTGGAGCATTAATAGGAGAATAGAACCTCCCTTTCTGATTATTGTTACAACCTCTGATATGAACAGTAAGTAATTAAAAGTTTAAATTTGATGTCTTCTGCGCTATCCTTCATAAGGAACAGCATGGTATGAAATGAAATTTGGCAGACAGAGATTTTCACAATAAATGGGGGATTAAGGCTTTTGGTTAATATATATTATTTATCTTTATACTGCATAAGAACATCAAAATCAGTAAATAAAAATCTGCAAATACTACGAAAGAAATTATAATACATTTTTGAACAAATTATGGATACTGCTGTAGCTGTACAGCTGGAATATTTGAGGCACCACTGTATTCCATTGTTTATCAACAATTTAAATTGATTGTAAATTTATTTTTTCAAAATTCGATGATCACGCAACCTTCAAAAAATTTTAAATATTTTCAGTCCCACAACTTAAACTCAACTTATTTAGAGTTTTCTATAATCCATGAAAGTAAATTATTACCTATTAATAAATAGATACTGGGCAATATTTCCGTCACAAATGCCGGATTAAATTTCCGTAGTATAATAGAAGAAGTTAATAAATTTTCGGAGATAAATTTGGGAAATAAAGTTTTAATTCGAAATAAATTTAATATATCATTACTGGATTTTTTTTGTATTTGGTATATTTAACTTTACAAAGTTTTTGATGGCTCTTTCACTTTCAAAAAAGCACGAATCTGTTACTTAGGAAATACTGATTTAAAAAATATAATTCCACTTATCGTATACCCTTCATAGTTCTAGGCACTTGTTAGAAAGCTAGAGGTTTTAAAGTATATGCAAAAAAGTGAAAATTCAGATAATTTGGAATAGTGTAGTAATGATAAATATGTAAATTATATTGCTAAAATTACTACACTATTCCCCTTTATCTGAATAATTTATGAATGTAAATTATATCTTCCTAGAATAAAATTTTCACAAAGACGACCGAACATTGTTCTTTTTCTTAAATCTGATTATTATTTTAATCTAATTATTGAATGATATCTTACATAACTCATTTTCTTCTAATTTGCGTCTTTACATTAAACGCATACGAAGAATTGTTAACAGCTTATTTCATGACATCTGAATATGTGTGTTTTCTAACATTTTTACCTATACCAATTTATTTAATAAATATCATTTTAATTGTATTTATATGATTGGTAAAAATATTTATTAAATAATATATATGCCAATTTATTTAATATATGTCATTCTAATTCTATTTATATTATTGGTAGAAATATTTATGCGGACAGAGCAGATTTGTTTATAAAGTAAGTGCAAATCTCCAAATCGAATAATTTTATTAGTGAAGTGATTAATTTTCGCGCTAAACAGATAACCAAAATATTTCGTTTTCATATGAATTTGGACGCATTTATTTTAAAGCCAAGAGCATTAGAAATCATTGCAGAACAGGAGTGAAAATAGAATTATCTGGAGGATTTGTGTTAAATTTAGAAATGGGGTATTTAAGCTAACACCATCAGAACTTAAAAATAATGCGTTTAATAGAAACAAAATTTGGTATTTTTAGATACGATCCAGGGGTTATGCTTTCTCCCATAAGAAATAGGAAAAACTTTTATGAGAACGTCAAATAGGCTAATCTCATCTGTGAAACAAATATTTTATATTCTGAAATATCTAGCAATGAATTTTATTCTATTAATTTGGAGCTAAGAATTAATATAATTAGACCAGGTTAAAATTATATTATTTATTAAGGATTCCCCTCCGTGGTAATCATGGAAGGATTTCTTGAATCCTGACTATCAATAGCCTGCGGAATTTTAGAATACACTAAAAGTATACTCATAATTAGTTAAGTATAAGGAAAGCAGATAAAATAATCCTTCATTTTAATTTTGTATTCATATAAAATGTGAATTACTTGAACTATTATTTTGTGTGCATTATGACCAAAATATTTATCGTTTAATATATAGATACAGAGTATATATTGTTATATTGTAGAGGGACGAGACACATTTTTATATGGAATGCCGCTGTTGAAGAATTAATTCAATTTCAGGAACCATTTTTATTAGATGGCTAAGTTCCACGACACAGTACATTAAAAGGTACAAGACGCAAGACAGAGAAGAACAACAACACAAGACAAGTATACGGGAAAAGAAGAGAGAGAGGCATCATGGGAAAAACCCGGATGGCTCTAGTAGCGCCACCTACCATAAAAAGGAGAAGGCAGTGAATTGTAACCGCTACAATAAATAAAAAGTTCTTAGCAATGTTGTTGGAGGTTGAATGCATAGTGTGGGAAAAAAGATCAAGATAATTGCCCTTCTGTAACTATCCTTTATTCTGGAGAAAATTTATAATTTCAAAACATACTTGAGATAATTAATTAAATCTGAAAATATCACCGTATAATATTTCTTCAGTTATGTAATATGAATTTGCCAAACCCAAAGAAATATATATTAATTACATACACAGAATCAACATATAATACGTGATCAAAATCTTATAATAAATCATAAGATTCCGTAACTTCATATTATTTTAATAGGAAACTACTCAGATTTAAATGTTTAATTCTTACATGCGTTTCTCAAAATTAATCTCCGTTCCTTTTCGATGTAAGGAAATTTAATTTTCTCCAGCAACGGAATTCTGGAAAACATTCCTTTCGTTTTTGCTTCAATGAAAGTTAATTTAATGTTCCCATGCAACTTGTCAGTTTTTCTATCTAGAAACAGCAAGCTGTTTTAGCTTAAAGTGTTTCGGTAAATTAATTCCAACAAAACAATTATACTTTTAGAAAGTATTTTCACAGGTAAACTCCTTGCTTAGATTCGAGTATTCAAAGTTCTCTTTTTTCAACCCATAGTTTATGGCTGTGTCTGGCAATAACCTAGCAAATCTGCAGTGCTCGTAATAGTAACAAAAAAACCCAGTGGAATATAACGATATAACAAGTTTTACATATTTAGAATAATATCATCACAATTGATATATTAATTAATCAGACGATGTTACAGCATTTTAAGAAGAGAATCAGTCACACAAAATGCATATGCTCTTGAGACCCAAAAAGTGTAATTTTTTACCAATTTTCACAAAATTCGAGAATAATACTCTTGTAAGGGTTATATAACAATACATTTAATAAGTTTATAAATTATACATTAATTAATATAATTGATAAATTAGTATAATTAATTAATTATAATTCTTAGAAGTCAGCAAGGGAGAATGGCATTTATGGGAAAGCAAGTTTTTTTTGTAAACAAAACATAAATGTTAATTAAAAAGGACGCTAGGACTCAAGAGATTGTAACTAAACCCGTATTGAGCAGCACATTCTTGTCTGAAATCCATTGGTGTAGAGTGGAAGTTAAGGAAAAGTGGGGTATTTGCATGAAAGAAGTGGTCAAAAATATTTTCTCCCGATTTTTTGCCAAGAACATGTATATTTTTTACATTAATATATTTTAACTCTGTTATAATTTTTATAACCATGGAAAGATTGTAAATATTAATTACACACATTAAAATTAAATATTTTAATCAAACAAATGAAAAACAATGCTTTTTTTAAGTATCATCATTTTAAACAGTGTATCATAAAATAAGATTATCAATTTTTTTTTCATGAGATTATTCCTGAGATTTGTCTTTCTCATGAGAGTTGGAACCTTAAGTCCGTAAACCCTAAACATGTTACTTCGATGTACAAAATAGATAAAATTATTAAAATAAGTAATTAAAAATGTGGAAAGGTACAAAATAATAGTAGACAACGACAAGAAGTAAGAATCTGGTGAATGACTTCATCAGAGGCCAGACATTCATGCAGATTCAAAATGGAATAGGTGTCCCGTGGAGGAAAAAGACTTTAAGGTCTGATATTTTTTAATTTACTCTTTTGGCCTGAACCTAAACCAGGAAATATTGGAAAGAAAAACATTTATCCACAAAGAAGAAATTAAATACAATCGCCAGAACTAAGTGTGAAAAGAAGGGATTAAAATGTTACCTCTTATAACAAGTGTGGAACAAAGGCGGTGACGCTATATGTTACATGTGTTACAATGTAAACAAGGTAAAAAGATGTGTGCGCGTATCTCCATCTAGTGAGGGAAACACTAATAAAAGATTTGAAAATTTTTTTGTAAGTTTTTTCCTAAAGAATTTTTAGGGTTTTTTTTATATATTTTTTTGGTTTGTTTTTTTGATTTCTTATATAACATTTTTTTTGACGTTTTTATGCATTTTTATAATTTTTATTATCAATTTTTCAAATGTTTTATTCTTACCTTAAAAATTTTAAATTGTATTTAATTTCTTCTTTGTAGATAAATGTTCTTCTTTCCAATATTTCCTGGTTTAGGTTCAGGCCAAAAGAGGAAATTAAAAAATATCAGACCTTAAAGTCTTTTTCCTCTACAGAAAACCTATTCCATTTTGAATCTGCATGAATGTCTGGCCTCTGATGAAGTCATTCACCAGATTCTTACTTCTTGTCGTTGTCTACTATTATTTTGTACCCTTCCACATTTTTAATTACTTTTTTTAATATTTTTATCTATTTTGTACTGTTGCAATTTTTTCCTGGAATTTTTTCCACATCAATTGAATTGCTTCTATTATTCTTTGTCTTCTTAGATATTCTCACTTTTTTGTCTCTTTAGATATTCATTACTTCGATGTAGCTTTTCTCATAATTTGTTATAGTTTCATGTTTGAAACTTTTTATACGAGTAAAGAACATCTTTCTCATTATACTGAAATGAATTTTTAAAAAGAAACACAAAAATTTATTTTTTACAAAAATTTTTTTGTGTCAAAATAGGGTAAAATTTCACTATGTCTAATTATATATGTTGTAAATTTATAAAAAAATTAAAAATTAACCAAAATCTTACTTCAGTATAATGAAAAAGGTGTACTTTATTAATATAAAAATTTCAAATATGTATCGATAACAGATTTTGAGAAAAGGTACATCGAAGTGGCCAATTTAACATTTTTTGTTTTGACACGAAAAAATTTGTAAAAAATAAATTTTTGAAATTTTTTTCAAAATCATTTTAGTATAATGAGAAAAATGTACTTTACTTGTATAAATAATTTCAAACATAACCTACAACTGATTTTGAGGTAAGGTGCATCGGAAAGGCCAATATATCATTTTCGGACATAATGTTCCAACTCCCTTTTACTAATATCATCTTCTTTACTGATGGTATCTTCTATTTCACTAATGACATATTCTTCTTCACTAATTTCTTCTTCTTCAGAATCTTAACTTATCGCTACTTGTCGTGATAAAAGTGTCCCTAGGGATTTTTTAGAAAAAAGGTTTACAGTACTTTCTTTTTCTCATTTGTCTAGAAGAAGACAGAAAGGTGTCGAAGGTCAAGACCAGTCTATTAATAATATCTATATATTAATAATGCCGCATCCTTAAAATATTCAACATGCCGTATAGCTGTGTGGTCAAGCATGATCTTGGACATTCATTTCAATAGACGATTGCGTAACTTGGTAATTATTTTTGATGAGATAGCATTCTTTTTGGGCTTTTTGTATTAAAGAGTAGCAAGGATATATTGACTTAGCACCTGATCGCACTATTTCGTATTGATTTCTTGTTAAACCAGCTTCCATAAAAATTGAGAGGGCCTGTGATGAACTTAATTTTCTGTTTTATTTTGTAAAGTATAAAATGCTTTTCTGTATTTTATTGCACGGCCTGGATTTGAAGTAATATCTTTAACAATTTTGGAAACGTAAATTTTTTTTTCAGCTTTGAGCTTCATTTGAGCAGTAAAAGTCAGTTGTTCGACTTCTTCAGTTCTGAATTTCTGTGCCCTTCGCTTTTCGGTGCGAGCACGTGATTCTTGAAAAGGCTTGGGTGGACGACCAGAGGACATAAAATCTAAATTTTCAGGCGAGAAGACCTAAATCCTGAATTGATGAAAGTAATAGATCCCTCAATCCATTCCTTGTTGCTCTTTAAGAAGACTTCTTTTTTATGAGCCGCTAACCACTTTGTTTTAAGCCGAGACTTAAAATACGAGAGCTTATATTTAAATCTTCTTCGTTACCTTTCAGGTCAAATTAATATATTACAAAGCTTTCCTTCGAGGTATAACAATCTCAAGTCGAATTCTTTTAGGGGACGTTCTTTCATGAGACTATATAGATACATTCTCTTCAAAACTTTTATAACTGATACTAAAGGAAATGCTTATTTAATATACCTCACGCTTTAAAAAAATTCAAAATATTTTGTAACGCTATTTGCTTGTTATCATGGTAGGTTAGATCTATATTAAACTTTTCCAAATAATTCAGATTTGCTACTGCAGACAAGTAGGTAAATTTATACAAATAAGAATTTACAATTTACCTATACAGTCCTCCTCATATTTATTCGCAATTCAAAAGACGCATATTAAAAATAAATATTTTTTCTATGTTCCAAATCCGTCTCCAAAGTCTCTAAAATATTAATAAAATAAATAATGTAAAACGAAGTATTTCGAAATGATTACCTCCACAAGCGATCAATTCTATTGTTCGAAGTAATATATATCAAACTGCATCATAAGGCTCCTCTATTAGCGATCTCGGTTTCTGAAAAAAATTATGTTCGCATTCTCGCATATATTCCCCATGAAAAACGCATGCGAGTTCCGATTAAGTTTCTTATTGCGGGAATTTTGTTTATTTAGCTACAAGAGCGTCATCTACATTCATCTGGTTGTACTACATTTCCATTTTCAAATTATTTTGTTGTAAGATTTTCTCATTCTTAACCTTCCAGCGGGTTCGTTTACGCAAATTTTACAACATATTGTGCATCGTATTACATATATATATATATATATATATATATATATATATCGTGTTATTTTACGAAAATAAATGCAACTTTTATTTTTGTTATCTGTATTTATTAGCCTAATAGTAAACAAGGATTTTATAAATAAAATTGCATTTAAATATATAAAAGATCGATATAAATATGTAATACGATGCACAATTCAAATATCTCTTGCAAACGAGCGCCCGCTGGAAGGTTAAGCTGGTGTGGTATGGAAGTTTGGAGATGAGCGTGTCTTTTCCGGTGTCGTCTTCAGCATTTCAGGGTTTACAGGGGGGAATGCAGATCACAGAAACCGTCTTGACAAATTTTTATTGTCGAATTTTATAAAAATATACTTTAAGCAACTGAAATTGTATAAAACACTATTTTAATATTTTCAACCACTATAAACAAAAAGTACAACCACAAGTCCATCCGCAAGAATCCGCAGCAAATATCTTTTGATCTTCTTTCTTAGACATTCAGGCTTTTTTGGTGCAAAAATTTTAGCTTGGAAAGGCTTGAAAGTACAACTAGATTCTTAATGTTTCTAAAAAATATTTGAAAATTGAAAACAATTCTTACAAGTTTTAATTGTCTTACATTTACACAAAGTTTTACCAAAAATTTCTGCGTTATTCTTCAATGAATAAGATCCAATACAAAAAAATGTAGTGAAACTGCGCTTTTTTACCGTTTTGTACACATAAAAACAGCTCTTTTGAAAAGTCTGAGATCGTGCAAATATTCGCAAGCACTAATTTCTAACTTGTAACAACTGTATTAATTTGCTGGGTGCGAAAATGCAAAAAATAGACTTAAAGAAGGATATTACAACTATTTAACTACTTTGCTTAGTATATTTAATCCCCTTAAAACTTTTTTCAAGAATTGGCATTTCGTTCACTTTTTTCATGCAAATACGATACTTTTCGACGATTCAAACCTACGAGGCACTGCCTAAAATCGTCTCATGTAGTTTCGAAACGGGAGATTAATCTATAAAACGAAATCAAAATCAATCGGTTTCGAGCGGTTACGTTGATTATTTAACTGTCAACTATAGTTTTTGCAAATGCGTGATTTTTACAAGTCTGTTTTATTAACATTACAATTCAAACACTACAAGTGTTACTAGAAATGAATCATCGATTCATTTTTATATATCTAAAAGAGGATGAGATTTTCTATGATGCTTAAAATGTTTTGATGGCATTCCACATTTTAATCACTTAAAAATCCTTTGTCATCTATACCTTTACTAGCACTCTATAACGCGTATAAATTTTCGATTACTAACTTGCTACTTTTACCTAAAACAATATATTTTAAGTTATTAAAGTTTTATTTACATCATAAAGTATTATTTATTATATTTTAGCTTTATTATTTTCTGTGTTATTCTGGAATGAATAAGATCCAATACAAAACACTGCAATAAAAATGCGCTTTTTCACCGTATTGTACACTTAAAAACAGCTCTTTTGAAAAGACTGCGATCGTACAAATATTCGCAATTTTTTTTCGCCCCATTTGTAGATCCTGTACCAGAAAACTCAAACCAAACTGAAACTTGTTCTACAGAAACATGTCCAAATACTAATACTCTAGGGTACCTTGCGTCTCACTGTTCTTCCTGTCCATTCAAACTGCATTATAAAGAGTCATAAGGACTCTAGACACGGGAACAGGAGGTGGTGTTATGTTATGTGTCTCACTGTTACCCTAATGCCCTGTTCTAGCATTCAAGTTTCAGAACAAAAGGAGATGTAGCAATTAATATATTTCCTTCGTAAAAGTGTTATTCAAAATTGCAAAATCAGTTATAAAATATGCAACTTCAAACATAATTTCACTTTCATTTACATATAAATTCTTTACTCTAATATCTTCCTTACGGTTGGTACCAACGTTGTTTGTACCAACCAGATGTTTCTACTAGTTTCACAGGAAACCAGAAAACCATAAAGATCTTACTTTTGTGGGATTGTTATATTTGTTGCTAAAGTGGAAAGATCAATATAGATCAAATCAGAGTTTGTCCAAAAGGGACCAAAGATGTGATCTCCCAAAAGCTTGGTAAAGAAGAAGCATTTTTTTTTCTTCTTAAACATTAATTTTGATTTAATAGGGTGATTTTACTAACCAGTTACAAAGTGAAAACAAATATAAAGTTAATCATGATTCTATTACAAATGAAAAGAATTATTAATAAACTAAAAATCATTCAAAGAACACGCTTTTCACAATGCATTGGGGAGTTGAAAAAAATTATTTTTACGAAACATTTGTAAGTAAAAATATAAATCGTAAAAGTATAAGACACCAACAGAAATTCCAACACAGTAAATTGGAATTTTAAATGAATTCCTAATAAATCTAATTTTTAATAAATTTTAGGAATTTTTTCTCTTATATGTAATGGCTTAATTTCTTTATCATACTATTTTCAGAGCCCTTGGCTTTTAGGCCACCTTCAAAATTTTAAAAACAAAACAGAATTTTCTTCGTTAAAGCTTAGTAATAAAAGCGTGTTTTTTAAAAAATTTTCATTCATTAATAATTAGTTTCTACTTTAAGATATTTTATAATTCATTATTATAAGTATTAACTCTTTAATCCCTAGGCGCTTTCTTTATCTAGCCCCTTTAAAACCCGACTTTTTAGGAGGATACGACATGATTTGAACTCCCCAATCTGGGTGGTCATTTACCCCACCACACAACCCCCTGTTGCAACCTTTCCTTAAGGCGCACGGAAATGGGATGTGATGGGCAAGGATAATTGGACTCCCTACTGCGCTTATCGCCTAGCAATGTCGGCTCTCACCGCCCCTCAAAAGATATCAACGCCTTAGACTAGCCTTCCTCACTGTTAAGGGAAAATTTCTAGACCTCATGGACCGCCTAGCTCAATGTGTGAGGGTTAATGAATCTTAAAATCAATTGTTTCTCCAATTCAAAACCAGGTAATATTTGTCACATTAAATCAAAACTAAATTAAATTAAGCGGTTAATTATTTGAATTATAAACTATTATATTATTGGAATTATATAAACATAAAATTCCATTTTTTTCGGGATCATACAAATATAAAGAAAGTATCGGTAATCTTGCATATCAGAGACTGAGAAAAAAAAATAGATTACGAAATTCGATCATTATAAACATGAAAGAAATTAAGTTAAAAAGCTTGTGAAAAGTTAATATTATTTTCTCTAATAAATAATGTGATAAAATTCTTTCTATCTGAAAAGAATTTAACTTGACATTTGACCATGCAGTTTCGGGAATCTTGCATAGAAAAGATTGAGAGAAAAATCGATTACAAAATTCGACTTTTATAAACATGAAATAAATTAAGTTAAAAAGGGTGTGAAAAGTAAATCTTAAAAATATTTTCTCAAATAAATAATGTGGTAAAATTCTTTCTATCTCAAAAGAATTTAATTTCACATTTGACCATACTAAGAATTTAACTTGACATTTGACCATACCAAGAATTTAACTTGACATCTGTATTCAAAGTTTCGGAAATCTTGCATATTAGAGAATGGGGGAAAAATCGATTATGAAAGAAATTCAGTTAAAAAGCTTATGAAAAGTTAATCTTAATAATTTTTCTGAAATAAATAGTGTGGCAAAATGGTCTTTAAAGAATTTAACTTGACATTTGATAGTTAGTTAGAAACTTATTTTAGTTTAAAGAACAAACAACTTGAAAAAGTATTGCACAAAACTCTCTTTCTGGAAGGAATTCTATAAAAGATTTCAGTAAGTGATATAAAAGTTCTTCCTTGTCTTAGATGATTATTTCCTCACAATTCAGCAAGATTCTCTTAAATGTCTCTTTTTCTGTCTGCTTGATTTAAGTAGACCCTAACTACGTCTTCCGAACGTGACTGGGAAATCGTAGCTTCAATGGAAAAAGAGAAGTGGTAACATTTCTTTTGAAACGAACAGTTTTAGATGGTTCAAGAGACAAAACAAAAAAGAAAGTACTTCCTTTTCTTAAACGCGCCAAATAATGAGCGAATTCCATCCAAGTGCCGATTTGTTCAAAAGAATCCGGCTGATGCGGAAGGATTTAAAAGTACTTTCGTGTAATTTGATGGTAATCTTCATTTTTTTATTTTTGAATAATGGTTGAGTGTGTTTTTGATATGTGTCTATATTAATGCTCTGAAATATATACCCAATTCTCCCTTATAATCAAGATAATACAGTAGAATCTCCGCATCTTTAAAATAAGGCGATTATTGGCGTAGTTTTCAAAGAAAAGTTAGTATATATATTTTTCCTGAGGTAATTTAAAATAATAATTCATAAAAGTAGTTATTTAAAAATGCAAACAAATAAGATCTGATACTAAGCCAAAACTCAATTTCTTATAAATAAACTTTAAAACATTGAGCAAATATTTCTTGTATGGAATTTGTTTGTAGCAAATAATATTCATCACATACGGGTAGAGAAAATGAGCTTATCATTATGTAAAATAAAAGCAATGCAATTGGTTTTCAAATTTTGTTTTCAAATTTAATTCCAAATATTATGGAGTTTTCTCCTATATTGAAAGAGTAATTTTAAAAGAGAAAGCCAGCATTTACACCTAAATACCCCAACAAGAACGACAAACAATGTTGAGAAAGAGACTTGCGTACTAAATGCACTTCTTGCCTGAAATGATATGTTACTTGTAGATAAAATTATTGTTTCTTGGTAGCTGTATATAAAGACATTTCATTCCTTTAGGATACTCTATAGGACAACAAAAAAGGCCAATCAATTATAACAAGAGATCGCATGCAAAATAACTCGCAGTATATTCATTGTCTCATTTAGGTGCGTGTAGTAGATTCATAATATAGCATTACTTTTCACTAATTACATAAATTAAAAGTATGCAGGAAGACATTTCAAGTTCTAAAGGGTTTAGACAATGGGTAAATTCTAATCCACATGCTATTAAATGTTTCACGTAAAATATTTTGTGGAGACGGTTGCATTTACCTATACTTCACAATTTCTCCAATTTTAATGCCTGTATCAATTTGACTTTCGTTCTAGCAGCTTGTGGGAATTCGATCTCTTTGCGTCAGCTCTTTTGAATTTTATAGAATAGGAAGAAAGGGTTGTGGAGATTAAATCTTTCGAGTAGTGAAATATGAATGAGCTATGCTTCTAATTGTTCGAAACGTTGTATGAATGGAAACCAAAGAATTGTTTTATTTTTGAGTGACAAGTCTACTTTATGTAACACCAAAATATGATATCTTAATGTTTTCAACTGTTGGAAAAATTAATCAATCCTAATTGAACTCAAAGTTTTATTAATTTCGAATATTGGGCACTCAGTTTAAACTTTTATTGACACAAATTTTGTGGTGATTCTAAGTAAAACGCATAAATGTTCTAAACAGAACACTGAATTTATTTGCAGACGAGCTGGAACACATGGTGCCCGCATAAATTAAGATTTCACGCCTAAGAAGTTTTCTTGATTACAAACTCAATCCTTTTCTGTAACCTAAACAGGAAATGTGCCATATGCCAGCAACCGAACCAGAAATGTCTCCCATAGCAATGAATTTAGATTCACAGGAAATGAAATAACATTATTTCCTTAAAGATAGACTACAATTAATTGTAAACATAGGAAATTAATTGTTTGTATTATAAGTAATGCAGAAGTATGACTTTTGTCCTTTCATCTCCAACTGTATATGTATGTGCAAGTTATAATACGTGAATTCACCAATGGAACTAAAATGTTTGTAATTATGAAACCAAGATACAAATTGTATTTTTATTTAAATCAAAATCACCATTCTTGTGCAGGTAATTTTCATTTATATAAAACCTGAATATATTTTCAATGCATCTGATTTAAGAATTAATGCAAAGAGTAACAGGAGGTATCCATTCTCTCACTCCTTTGACTAAGAAACCATGTGTAATTCGCTAGGTGAAGTTCATGTAAGCAATGTTAAAGGAATTAATAATACATCCAAACTTAAGGGCAATTTAAAACGTGACATACTGTCATTAATTAGATTTATATATATCTATTGGGTACCTTACGTAGATTTATCAAGGTATATTTATTAATCTGTCAAGAAAATTTCGAAATATGAATATGCTGACGTGTCGTATGTAGTCAAACTGTAATTAGTTCCGATAATTAATCACCTTGATGGATAAGATCGAATAGTTAATGGTTAATTCTAAACTTAATTTACTCAGAAAACTGACACTTTTGGGGCGATACGACAAATGAACACTAAAACTTTATATCTAATCAATTTATATCGTGTAGTTTGAAGTATTTTTGTAGAAAAGATTCGAAATAGATTCAACTGTAGAGCTATATTCTCATAACTCACATGTATACTCATTTATAAATTTGTAAGCTACTCGTACTCACACATTTAACAATACAAATACTAACGCATTCGGGCCCAACTCATCTGTGAGATTAAAAGTTAAATTTTTGCTTAGACTTAAGGAAAAGCTTATCAAACTCAACTATTGGATGATACAAAGGTATATTTGCGTTTTTAAATAACGTTTTTGTTCTCCCTTGAAATTTCAACGAACAAGATGCCCAGGATTTGTTTTCCCGTAAAGTTCCTTAGCAACGACAACTGTTGTCGCTGAGAGCCTGCAATAATTCGACATTTTTGAAACTGTATATTGGAAATAACGATCAAAGTCATTGAATTAAGGCCTGGAACACAAGTATACGAACTTCTGCAGGTGTATAAAAATTAATATTGAGAAAAGTTTGGGAAATCAAAAATACAAACGTAAATGGGCGCAACTCGTCAGACGGATTTAACATGCCTTCACGTACATCAAAAGAGCACTGGTTGAAAAATCAAGATACCCTAATGTGAGTGGTAGAGAGCCAGGAAGCTACTAGACGTCCCACCCCTTTCTCGGTAACACCTGCAACCAGGCACCTGCAATATGAATGCTTCATTTCACAGATTAGATGCGCCAGACGGAAGGTTAAAGTGTCAAACTATAAAGTTGATTTTACTTCTCATTCTATTTATCTCAGATGGAATGGGTTGTGTATTCATATGTATATTTCTCAGATTTAATAACATGTTCGAAGTTTACGTTCCTATAAACAATGCCTGAACAAAGCAGCAGCACCTATAGGTGGTTCTAATACACAGCCATGTAATATCTAGTCAAGTCCGTGTGTCAATAAATTTCGATAAAGGGAAGGTGTGACATCTTGATTTCGTTTAAAAGACAATAGAGCACCTAGAATGCACTTGAAATAGGAGTCTAGCTTAGATCCTGTATGTGGGGAATAACATGCCTGCCTCGAAGAATTTCAGAGTAATTTGGCTCACATTTGTGTTTTTCTCGAAGGAAAAACCAGAGAAGAGTACTGGAGCCAGCCCGGCAGCTGAGAAAAAGTTGTTGTTAAAGCCCAAATCTCTGTATTTGTTTTTGACTAAGAGATTGTCCTTTAACCGTAAACCTCATCAGGTCGGTTCCCTCCTGATGGAATAATTATATTAACCCTTTGAGCTCTATCCCGCCTCAAACTGCCTCATTCGACAGAGGCCGGACTCAGGCGGTTTCAGGCACCTGAGTGAATTTTACAGGAGAAAAGTGGCTCACTTCTTTGTTGGCAATTGATCGCCCAAACTTGGGTGTCGTCCTTCTAGGATTTCTGTAAAGAAAGGAAGGATTTCATTCTGTTTTCGTAAACGAAAATTTAATTCAGTTTTTGAGGTACTGGAATTCTCACTCAACCCGGGTTCAGAGAGTTAAGCTTCTTAATATGTTTCATGTTAATTAGTTGTGCCGTACCTTAATCCACTAGGCCACTGATGAGCAGATGGATATTTTTTCCCTTTTTTCTCACAAATGTATGATAGATTGCATAGTTTGATTAGAAAACGTATATAAGTTTTCCACTCGCTTGCAATATATATTAAAACCAATCATTATTGTCCTAGACATGTATAATTAAAATGCAGTGTGTCAGATAAAAATCTTTATCCTTATAAACTTTAATAAGAAAAATATGAAAAGGTCAGTTAAAATACAGTTTGCAGCAAAAGAATGAATTAATCTACCAGTTTTTTACAGCCTACTTCAATGTAGCTCTATTTGTTCTCGTTTAGTAACACGGAGAATCTCCAATCTGCACTCAATTTCCCGCCAAATGTTTTTCTACATTTATGATCTAACAGTGAGGATTTTAATTATCCCTTTTCTTTAAGATGGAAATATTATAATGAAATATTTGGCAAACAATGTCTTTCACATAACTCTACAAAAACAAATCCAGTGGAGTTATGCCGGAATCTAAGGTAGAAGTGCTCCACGGCCAACTATCGTTCGAGAAATACTCTTTCAAGTAATTCATGTACAGGACATGCCCAGTGAGGTGGAGCCCCATCCTGCTGAAATAAAACATTTGGCTGTAAATGTGTCACTTGTGGAGTAACTTACAACCGAAGAATATCCTTATACACATAACCCTTAATCGTCTTCTGCAGAAAGAAGAATGGACCCTAATTGCAGCGTTGTGTGAAAAAACCATGAGAAGGAATATGTTTGAGGATAGCTCGTTTATGGTCGACTGAAATGTTTGCGTTTTCAAAGCCCCACA
>BGPR01002122.1:109566-135643 GCA_013235015.1 Araneus ventricosus
TGGGTCCTGCGTTCAGATAAATGCCGAAATAGATTTGGTGATTATGTGGAAAAGTTATCGGAAAGTATGCCTCTTAGTTCCCTTTTGAATTTTCTGTCTAATGTTAATAAATAATTTTTTATTAACCTTGAAACCTTTTTCCTTTGGATCCATCCTCGTACCTAATGTTTTCAGTTAAAAAAACATTTAAGGAAAAGTAAATATTATTCTCAACGTCAAACTTTGGTTCTGTGATCTGTCATTTCCCCTCAAATGAAGGAAAGGACCAAGTCAAATTCGGGAAAACTTGGTATAGATAGTTGACCATACATGTTTCTGCGAATGCTTGTATATAAAATTACATTAAAAATATACAATTAGGCCACATAATGGCAGTAAAATTTTAAAGCTCTGTTTGGATTAAGTACTGTAAAATCCGTGCGATCTTCAGAAAATTGTTTTTGCTTTATGAAACAATGTAGAATATGGCGATAAAAGTAAATAAAATTAGTTCCCATTTTAATGCCTTCTAACCAAGATGTCGTCCATGAAGACATTGAATTAGAAAGAAATGATTATTAATGTTCAATTTAATGGTAAGTAGTACTTCCATAACACAACGCTTTTTTTCTCTTAAAAATTTTAAAGCTCTCATTTCCTACTTTTATCATTGCACACGTTGTTAGCATTTACTGTCTTTATGTAGCATTTTATGTGCTTTTAATATGAAAATTGTTTAAGTTCTTTTTTTTAATTCAAAGCAACATAATGAATGCAATAGAAAAATGAACTAAGTTTATTATTTCCTTTCTTTCTCTTTTTTTATTTACTAACATAGTTATCATTTGATCTCTATTTTCTAGTTTCCTACTGTCGCAGCTTGGCCAAATTTGGTCTTTGCGCCATTAAACCAAAACGAATCAATCTCTCAATTACACCATCCTATTTTTCAGCTGATATTTTCAAATTCGTAGAATTTTAAATGTTATTAATTGTTAATGTATTCATTTTCACTAAATATGCATTAGTGAAAATTTATTTAGCGAAAATTAGTGCAAACTTAGAGCTCTGAGACCAAAGTCCTAAAACGGAAATAAAGCGACCATTTATAGGAAAAGCTATGTAATGTAATCTAATATTTGAATACAGTTCTCTGAATCGTTAAATTAATCATTAGTTCAATAATCTATCGAGCTTTATTTAGTGTTGAATAGAGTTTTTTCCTATTTATTTGAATATATGAATTATATCATGAAATCTTTGACACACATAAATGACTGAAAGAGAAACTCAAATCAAAGTGCTTAATATGATTTCATCCGATGGATATAAAATTTTAGTAATGATCTTCAAGTTCACTGAATGGTCGCTCAGAATATAACGGTCATTTATCTATAAACTCCAAGCATCGGCTATTGGTTTGCCAAGTTTTATCTTCTAGATATCTTTGAAGAGAGATATCGTAGGGAAAAACATGTAGACATCACCATTGTAAAGAAATTTAATACCTACATGGATTTTGGTGAAATCAGCTGTAGATGTTCTAGCTGCAGAGAATGTCGCTCTACTCAGCATAAAACAAATATGAGGCATTTGCAATATCAACGGGAGTGCAGAATGTTTGTTCCCATAATGTTTTCACGGATAAGGATTCCTAGTATAAAGGATAACGATTCACGCTAAAGTTGTCCCTTTTCATCCTGGTCAAACATAAAGATACAGTAATTAATCTGTAAAGTGATCGATTAACCTGGAGTTTAGGGTGCGTACTCACTTCGTTTCCCTTAAGCTCGCCAATTGTTTGTCGCCAAGAGAGAGAGTGCCCGAACATTTCTTTTGGATGCGAGTTGAAAATTTTTCGGCGTGGTTTGCGTATGCACCGACAGTGATTTGTTTACCGGTCTACGGCGCATGCCCTTAATTTTGCCTCATTCCCATTGGTCCACTGTCTGCTCTCTTCGATTTGATTGATCGGCGTACGAATTTGAATAATACTTCGTTTGGAATTCTTGGTCATTTACCAAACGATTTTTTTCAATAACCGTTTGCCTATCTTCTGAAGATTTTCGTTCATTTAATTTGCTGATTCTCTTTCTTTGTGTTGCTGATTATGGCTTCCAAATATCGAACAATAAAAGTTTTTTCTGGAAACAATGATTCCCTTGCAACGTTTTATCGTTTTCTAACGTCGTGTGTTTCCTGTGTTCGTGCTTTCCCTGGGTGTTTTGTTTCTCAATGAAAAAACGAAGCTACGGGGGGCCCGCTTTGCTGAAATCGAAGCCGCTAAAAAAAGTTGCCCGGTGCACACTTGCAATGCAGAAGGCATTGCGTGCTTAATCTCTCGTTTTGAGATGCCGTAGGTATCGAATGCGCAGGAGACCTATAAAATACTCACTGCACATCCTAAACAGTGTTTGCCGACGGCAAATGAAATTGCGCCAAAGAAAATCGTCGAGAAAATAGTACGCACTCTAAACTCCAGGTTTACTAAGTGATCTTTATTTTCGAAACCTGAATAACTGTGGATGAATATCTTCTTACATTTAAATTTTGTCACCAGTAAGTAGTATAAATATCTCGCTATAGAAAGAACTCAATAAAATACTATCCTTTCATTCAGCTAAATTTCTTTCGTGCCTTCCAGCAGTTTTAAAATTCTGTACGTAACCGAATGGTTTCAATAGAATAAAGAGGAATTAAGAGAATTTTGCTAACATGCTATGATCATGAATGAAATTTTATGCAATATCCTGTAAGGATTTTCTAAACGAATATCACCGGAAATCATCTTAGTGTTTCTATACGTAATAACAAACTTTTTGTTGCGTATGATATATTTTTATATCGTTGTCCACGTACCTACACATACAGCTTAAAAACAATCAGCTAGAAAAAGTAGAACAAACAAATTTAAAAACATTTTAACTTAAACTTTAAGCAGAAACAACAAAATTTAAACAATAAAATTTAAACAATAAAATTTAGACAATGTTTAAGTTGCTTACAACTGCAGCTGCATACAAAAAACAAAAACAAATGGAAATCAAAATCATTCAAAGAAAGCAAAAAACTAAGAAAAATACTCTGAGAGAATCAAATTAAACAAACAAGGATTCCATTCTAGTCCACTTTGTCAAGAGCTAAGGACTAAATTCGAAATGGATTTAAAATATTTGTCAATTTTTCTCTAAGAAGCTTGCATTACGCCAAAAATAGCTCCTCTTAGCCCGAAAGATCCAACAGGAGACAAAGGAGATCAGTACCACCTAATAAACATCGTTTTAAAAGAAAAAGGAAAACCAAACACAAACATGAAAACACTAATAAGATTGAAATAAAAATTTTAGACATAGGGTTGAATAACATCCTTCATAAAAATAAACTTACCTCACGCTTAAAAGAGAGATAAAATGTCCTAACTTTTATTACAAACAAACGCGAAATTCCCGCCTAACATATACAGATGTTACAACGTCTCCTTCTTACAAAAATATAAGATTATAGATACGAAATGGATCAAGTAGAAACCTTTCTTCAAAATTATACATATTTTGAAACAAATTTCCACGCTCTTATTCTGATAAAGTTCTCTCGAATACCTTTTATACATTTTTAAGTATTCTTCCAAATAGCACTGCCACTTTGAAGTTTCAAAAGTATAATTTCTTTCGCATCCCATAAAACATTTACTTATTTCAAATCCCTTCTTTAAAAGAGTCAATTTTGCCAATAATTCTTAAAGATAGCGTGGACTATCGAGTGTGTGAAAATCTAACTCTTTTATCAAAGATATTCAAAGGAAAACTTAATTTTTTGAGCAAACATTATTCATGAGAATGATCCATAAACGAAGAAATTCGCTCGACAACAAAGAAAATACAAAATGAAAATTAAAAAAAAATTGCTGGAAAAAGGAAATTACCAGCTTTGTGCATAAATTTCTTTTAGCAGCAAAACAAAAAGTCGACTTAGAATGCTTTTTGTTATTGCTAATAATGGCTTCTTTATAGCGGAAAGATTATTGATGGGTTATTTATTGCATGCATTTGCTAATGTTGCTAAATTTATCCCAATTCCCTATTTTAGAAACAAATGTTTGAAGCTAATTAGAATTCATCAAGCAAATACACTGATTTAGAAATCAAGATTACATAAACAAGCTTATTAAAACACAAATAATGACATCTTAAGCAAGCCTCATTAAAAAGGGTTTCATTTCAATCGAAATCAAATTATTTTAAAGTACTTACTTTTTACAATTCCTATTAATTCTTTTTTGTGCAGTCTTTTATTTTGTTATATTGTCAGAGTCCCGTTAAAATTTCTTTAAAAAAACGCCAAGTACTTTTCTTCCTTTATTTTCTATTTGATTTTTTAATTTGTTAATTCATTTAAGAGGTACAAAAAAAAACTTAGAAGAAAGTACTTTTTTTACTAACGGATTTGCCGTTACACAAATAGCTGAATAAATTGGTGATTGTGGACGAAGTGGCCAGAAGTAATGGATACGAGGTCGCTTTCGTTGTTAGAACGTGATATCCAATTATGCAGCTATTCAACTCTCTTCTTTACATGGCTTCATAGAACAAGAAAGTGGAAATTCTGCAGGGAAAAAAAAGAAATAAAGCAAAAGAGGAAGGAAGAAGAGACGAGAAGAAAGAAGAAAACTGGAGGAAGAAAAACAAGTAATGTGAGAAAGAGAGGAAAAAAGAAGTACATTTCGCAAGTTTTGTCAATTCCTTGGAGACTGCCAGTACGGCTTGCTCAAAAGAATCTATATCGTAGCATACTTTTCTTTCTGCTTTTTCTGTGATAAGTTCGTCTGTAAACACTGCAAAGTGTCTCTTACAGAAGAACCCATTCGTAGGCGCTCTATTAAACCTTCCATTGTAGGTCTCGTCCTGGCTTATTCCTGTGGGCATTCCTTCCGCCTGAACTTCTGGGAGAAAGCACGCTGAAGGCTATTTATTCAATTCCGAACTTGAGTAAACGAATTTCTAGTAAACAGACAGAATCAAAGGTGTTTTTCATTTTGGCATTTTCAATGCATAGTTAAAGAAACTTTTAGTTGATTGCAAGAGTTTAAAAGGAAGAGAACTCTACTACAAAAAGAAAATTACGTCCTGGTACAAATTGGTTACAATTTGTTTTCTGATAATGAATTGGTGTAGCGATAGTTTTTTTAAAATCCTTTCTTCTAGTTTCTTTTGGTTTCATCATTTATTTAACCACCTTAGACAAAACTTTTATATATTAGCCTCTTTTTTTTCTTTTTTAGATTAAATAGAAGTCACGAAATCGGAAATTAATCAGAACAAATCTTCTTTGCATTTAAAAAAATGTGATGCAAAAGCTAGGGACGGATGACCTTCACATTTATGTTTTCATTCAATATCCTAAATAAACTTTCTGTTTATTGGACAAATGACCTAAGTTATTTATTGTTTCCTTACACTGATTTTAACCACTTGGCATTTCTTTCAGTAGAAAATTAGGTGCAATTGGAATAACTATTTTCGATATCTGGGACAGAGCTTTTGGTTCATATTTGCCATACACAATTAATAAACGCTTTTGATTTTAATTTTTAAATTATTTTTGGTTAAAAAAAGATAATCTAATTATTACTTATACGTACTGAACTTCGTATTGGAGGTACTTAGAAAATTCACAAAGAAAAAATCCTCTGTCAAAGGGTATTGAATTAATCTAAAGGTATTAAAGGTTAGCTCGTATGGGAAACAAGAAATTACTTTCCCTATCTTTAGAGACATTAAAAGAAGCAGATATTTCCCCCCTCCAACATTGTCATTTCTCATTTCGAACAAATTTAGTTATCATACATACACTGCCTGGCGGAAAAAAAGTCGCATATTCTAATATTTCGCTAGACGCACGCATTTGTTTTGACATTCATTCTATCAATATATGCAATCTCCGGACACATATGTTTGGCCACAATAGCATCAATTTGTCGCCGACATCATGACTCGAAGTAGAAGGAATATTTGCATCATTTCTTAATGCTCTTTCAAGTAAATTTCACAGATTCTCAATGGGATCGAGGTCATGACTTTCCGGTGGCTAAATTAATCGCGTGAATGAACCCTCATGTTCTTGGAACCAATTACCCACAATGCGAGCTCTATGAGTCCTAGCATTACTGTCTAGAAAAATTTCATCACATTCAGGAAAGAAGAAATCCATTGAAGGAATAAGATGATCTCTCAATAAGCTCAGGAGACTTCATTTTATTGTTGCATAGTGTTTCTGACCCAAGTCCAGCCCAATTGAAATACCCGTAGATCAAAGCACTTCCTCCTGAGTCTCGCACAGTTGGTACGGTACACGACGGGTTCAGTGCTTTATGCGCTTGTATTCTAAACTTGTTGCAATCATCATGTTGGAAGAGAATAAATATGGATTAATCTGACCACATGATTTATTGCCATTGCTCAAGGGTCCAATCTCTATGTTTCTTGGCAAACTGCAATTTCTTTCTTCGGTTAGTAGCAGTACCTAGAGATTTCTTGCTGCACTACAACTCTTAGCCCCATTCCTTTGTGTTCTCGTCCCATCGTAAGTGCAGAAACGGTGTTGCTTCTCCTATCAAAGATGTTTGTGTGTTCTAGGTCGATTATAATTTACTAATCGTTTCAATGGTCTTGGTTCACGATTGTTCCCAAATAACAATTTTAGTTTGCAGCAAGCTTGCAACAAATTTGACATGACAGGAGTGCAAGCTTGAAACAAGTTTGACATGACAAGAGTGCAAGCGTGCAACAAGTTTGAAACAAGTTAACGCAAGCTTCGAAGTCACCATGGGACGAACTTGCAGAAAGCTTGTCGCGTCAAACTCATTGCAAATTATAGCAAAAACAGAGTACGAACACATCCCGGAATAGAACTCGCAACCTACCGGTTCGGAAGCCAGTTAAACTCTGAGGGGAGAAGATAGATTTCGCCAATACATTGTACGATTCGAATCGTATACAATTTATTTTAAACTGTTTTCTTGATTTCATTAATATTTTGAGTTGACAATATGATTTGAAGTCAAAGAGAGAGCAATTTTCGCTAATAACTACGTTTTGTTAGTAGAATAAATTATGAAATTAGAGTTCAAAAGTAATTACTTTAAAATGGGACAAAATGTATAAGTTAATTTTTCAACAAACATTGACTGTTTTTTCGGTTTAATTTTGTTTATAAACGTTAAAATTTCAACATTCAGAAAAAGGCGATGTAGTTTTCTTTAAAGTGCGAGTGCTATATTTAGAAAAAAGATGGAGAATGTTTCAAAAAATTTTTTTATAAAAAAGTTAATTTTTTTACAAATTATCATTGATTTATTGAATTAATAAAAAGATAGACGGTCTAGGAGATGCTATTAAAAATCGGATGTTTTTTTAAAATAGAGACAAAGATAATTATCTCTTTGTGCTGTTTTTGCATCAAGCTTGTTTTGCAAACTTGCAGCAAGCTTGCATCGCAAGGAGGTGGCGCTATTTGTCACGGCGAACTTGTGGCAAACGCGTTTTGCAAGCGAGGGTGGCGCTAGTTGTGACGGCGAACTTGCTGCAAGTTCGCTTTAATCTTGACGCGTCAAATTTGCTATGACAAGGTAATATCAAGTCAAAATCAAACTTGCTGCAAACTTACGTGCTATCTGGGTTAAGGGTCGTTTTTCGATAACACTTTTCCGCGAAGATGATGGGACATTCACATCTTTCCAGGAATTAATAATACGCTGGACAGTACACAAACCAATCCTGGTAATTTCTGCTATCTCCTTGGAGGATTTCTGTCCTTGACGCAGGCCCTTAATTTGCCCCTTCTTGCACTCTCACACTTCCTTTCCGTGACCGCGTATAATACCTTCGCCCTCATTGCTTTGAAATAATACATTGCATGCTGCGTCTGCGCTATTTAAAGGAGGTAATGGGCGCCAACTTATGCAAATTTTTTAATGCGCAGTTGTTCTGTGGCATTTTAGAATTTGCATGTTTCAATTCACGTCGCGACATTTTTTCTTTTGCCCAGGAAGTGTATATTGTGACTAAATCACAAGACAGTGAAACTAAAAATTGTTGATTAGAGAGTTCCACTTATTCATGCCTTAAATGTAGGGTAATCTTGGTGTTTTTCTTGTACAACTGTAGCAACCCATAAGCAGAACGAAGAATTTCTCTTTCAGAAAGTTATACAAAAAAAATTCATTATTTTTTTTATACCATTGAGGTAGTTTTACAAAAGTGCTTTGCTTCAACATGTCTCATGTTGATACAAAAATCCATTCTTTTTCATTTTTTATTATGTATGCAGGAAGATCGTTGCAAGTCTTACGATTAATAAAGCCAATCTTAATCTAGTCAATAAAGTCTTACGATTGTTTGAAAATTAAAATAATATATATTTATTGTTTTACACTTGAAATTAATGAAATAAACTAAAATTCAAACAAGGGGCTGGGGAGTGAAATATTGTGACTGGGGTTTCAAAAAAATTTACTTTTGAGAAGAGAATGTTCGTGTGACATACTTCAAAAGCGCCGACCAATTAAATTTGATATCGATTATACATCTTGCTGACGAAAAGAGGAAACGACTGTGTTAAAAAAAATTGTGTCGTTTCAATACAACGTAAATTAAAATGGAGTTGGATGTCAGATAAAACGTACAGTTATGCATGTTTTGTGACTAAGAAATTCCACGAATTGATTCCATTAAGAAATTGTTTTGAAACTTTTAAATCCTATTCGTATAAAATATGTTTTTCTTATATATTTTGTTTTATACTGCCAGATTTGTTTCGAATTATATAACTTTATTTCTCATTGTGAAAAAAGGATAAATATTTAATGCTTATTTCCAAAAGAAATGTCAAGAAACTGTTTTCTCTCCTTTGTTTACTATATTTCCTATTATCCAAATGTTTATTTTAAAACCTCTAACAAAAAGGAAAAGTAAAGAATGTTCTTAACTTCCGCAAATTTCAGGTAATTAATAAAGTTTTTCTTCTGTTCTTCAGCATAACGCTTTTAAATTTGTTTTATTTTTTCTTGCTGTGGTTCATCCATTATATATATAAACACAGATGTTGAACGAAGCGTACAAATTTCCTAAATAGTTTTCCAAAAGAGTGAGCCCATTTAACTATACAAGTTTTGTTTTATTTTTAAGCTTAAGTTAGCATGTATTATTAAAAACGAAATACTTTCAGGCATTTTATATAAATAAGGATAATGTCAAAGACAGTTCTCTTTATTCCTGATTGCATTTTAAGAGTTAAAAAACATCCTCTACGTCTAAAACAAAGATAGTGGCAATGACATCTAATTTTGGCCTCGTAAAATTTGTCAAACTTAATTTAAAAATTGTATGTTTTGTTCGTGAAATATTTATAGAGTCAGTTGTTTCCAAAGAATTGCATAGAAATAAAATGCAGAGAAATATTTAAAATAAGACTATTTTGGTGTGTAAAAATTGGTGGCCTTCATGACATTTTTTCTAGGCTGTATTATAATAAATAAACATTTCTATTAAATCCAAACCATACAAGTTGCTTTATGAAAAGCATTTCATTACAATTTAGAAATTTCTATCGAACTACCTAAGTAGGGAAATGTTTTCATAAAAAGGATAAAAAAACAATAAATAATTATTTTAACACAATTTCAACTTGTTACCTTAGTTGTTTATTATGATTTTGTATTCTCATTTAGGTATTTGTTATTGCAGGCGATCATTAATTTTACCATCAAAGATTTTTGGGAACGGTTGAATATTCCTTTATATTTACATTAAAACTCAACTATTTAGCATATTCAATTGCAGTCAATAACGGACAAGGTCGCCTATGGACATATTTTTGTGAATATCGTTGTTTTAATCTTAAACTTTTAAAATGTCAACGTATTTGCTATTACATGATTTAAACCTCATAAAGTACAGTTATCCTAGGGGAGATCGAAAAGAATAGGGATCTCACCATGCAATGATTTTTAAAAAGGGGGAAATTTGTGTTTCTCCAACAGAATCCCATTTTTAAGAGTATTTTGCAGTTTCCTCTAGTCATAATAAGCAATGGCTAGTCAAATTTCTAAACGTACTTTTGTGAATATCGTTGATTTAATCTGAAACTTTTAAAATTTCAACGTATTTGTTATGACTTAATTTAAACCTAATAAAATACAGTTACCCTAGGGGAGATCTAAAAGAACAGGGATTTCACCATGCAAAGATTTTTTAAAAGGGGAAATTCTTGTTTCTCCAACAGAATCCCATTTTAAAGAGTATTTTGCAGTTTCCTCTAGTCATAACAAGCAATGGCTAATCAAATTTTTAAGCATATTTGTTGGTTTTACGATTGTTAATCTATGGACAGGTTAATTATAGAAGTTAATTATTGATTGGTGCCATAGGTTAAAATTATATCTATATTTCAATTATTAATTGAACGCTAGTGCTGAAACATGAATACAATAATATGCAGTTTTGCAACACTTAATTGAGCAAGTACCTACCTTTACAGACGCAGGCACATAATAAATACTTGGCCGCTAAAGGAAAACGCTGAAAACATTTTTATACATTGCATTGTTTATACAATTAGAGAAAATGAAACAGAATTAAAATTATAATTTTTAATTTTTTTTATTTAATAATCGTTTAAATTAAGTATTACTGCCATATTTTTATGAATAGATGTATAGTAATTATGATGCACACAATAAAAACAGAGAGAAAAATACGCATACAATTATGCATGAAAACAACAAAAATAGATCATAGCCGCAGAGTATGGAATGGTAAATTATACCCAGAAATTGATAGAAAAATAGGAAATTCTCTTATGAAGAATATACTAAACGTTCATTGCTGGGCAAGATCTTGCTGTATAAAAGAAAATTTTTTGTCAACTTTGCGCTGATCTTGAGTTCTCGGAATGACATGATGAAATTTTGCATTTATTATCGAAATAACACAGTGATTACCTGCCACACAAATTTACCATTTTGTTTGGTAAACGATTACATCTAACACCACTGATGTAGAAATTGTAGTATTCACACCGTTGAATCAGAGAATTTTATCTCTTGACACATTCTGCACATTCAGATGTGGTTCAGAATCACTAAAAATCGATTCTGTCAAAGAAACCTCGTTGAATCAGAGAATTTTCTCTATTGACACATTCTGCACATTCAGATGTGGTTCAGAATCACTAAAACTCGGTTCTGTCAAAGAAACCTCGTTTCCAAATTTTTCTTGCCTTTGAAGATGTAATTGGTTTTATCTTTGAGATATCATCACGCTCATAATCTTATAAGCCTGTCAGCACGCCTGAGAGGTCCAGACGAGAATTTTTTTGTCGTTAATACTCATAATAGCTGGCGCAAGCACCCTGAAGGCCCAATGTCCTCCAGAAGCCCGCAGGTGGAAAAACGCACCTCCTTCTTGTTCAGTTACTCAATTCAAAATTATACAAAGGAATCTCTTCCGATCAGGCGACACTTACTTTTTAAGCAGAAATACATCCGCGGAGCAAGATGGTATAGAATGAATATATAGATAAGAAACAAGAACCGCGAAACAAGATGGTCCCGTTGAATAAATTTGATTTATAATTTAATTAACTTTAAATATTAAATGAAAAGACATCAAAAGTTAAGACAATTAATATTTAAGTCGATTACTAAATAAATCATTAAAAAAATTTAGATATTTAATCAAACTGTTAAAATTACCGTTTAAATTTCAAAAGTTGCCAGAGATGCCACAAGATTCGAAAGAAACTCTGGTGGCGAAGATTTAAATATTTAAAAATACTGATAAAACCGAAAAATCATGTAGATGCAATTTTTGCAATCGAACAGTATTTTTATGAATATCGTTGATTTAATCTGAAACTTTTAAAATTTCAACGTATTTGTTATGACTTAATTTAAACCTAATAAAATACAGTTCCCTAGGGGAGATCTAAAAGAACAAGGATCTCACCATGCAAAGATTTTTAAAAAGGGGAAAATCTTGTTCCTCCAACAGAATCCAATTTTAAATAGTATTTTGCAGTTTCCTCTAGTCATAATAGGCAATGGCTAAATAATATTTGGCAAAAATTAATGAATTCGAATTAAAAATAATCGTTTTTAAAGATAGATTTAGGGGTAAAAATTTAGCAAAACATGAAATGCTGATTCGGTTTTGTATGTCGAAAAGCGTTATGTTTTCGAAATTATCTTTGAAACACACAATGGTTTAAGAAATTTTGTCAGTAGCAGGGATCCACCAGATTCTAAACCTATTTAAACGTGAAAGAATACAAGAAAAGAGCGAAATGTTTCAGAAATCTTATCTTAAATTACTTTTTCCATCTAGTAACATATATACGGGTATTATTACGACTTTTTACAATTCATTTTCATTATGTAATGTTCATGCGCCAAACTTATAAACAGCAACCAAAATTGTACCGTTTTGTAAATAAACAGATAATATTCTATTAAGAACAATGAAGTATGAAATTTATTTCCAGGCAACTAATTAAGTATTAAAATAGGGGTAATTTATAAACAAGTGGAAGGTTTGATTAGGAAATGTTTTTATTTTTCAGAAACACTCATTAATCATTAGACAAAAAATTAACTATCATACCAAAATAGAAACTTTCAAAAATTAATACAGCAAGTAACTAATGAAAATATTATTTATTTTTGTATTGTTACTTATCTTATAAGCTATTATCACTTATCTTTATTATCGTCTATTATTTCTCTTACAGACTATAAATAGAAAAAGGAATTATCTGTTGGGGATCCAGCGTAAACATCTTTTACACGACCCTACACAAAATAAGCCTTTTAACTATTATTAAACAAAAAGGTAAAAAATAATCTCTCAAAAAAGTGAGTGCAAAAAAGACAGCTATTCTTAAATATTAAAAGTGTCTTTTTGTTTCCTTCGACGGGTTCTTTCTTCATTAGGCAAGTTTAATTAGTTGCATCAAATAAGGAAATTGATTAGTTGCCGTCATAAAGAATAAACTTGGATGCTGTCGCTGTTTTTCTTTAAGGCACAATAATTTATAGTTTTTCATCAGTTGTTCGTTTAGTAATTATTGTTTAATTTACTTATGGCAGGAATAAAGTGTTATTATAAACAGCAGGAAGGGCATTGCTCCTTCAGAGTAATTTTCAGATTAGTCATGTACACCAATCAGACTAAATATCATGAAAAATAATTTTATTGGAAAAAGGAAGGATTTACGATACGAATCAAAATAACATAAATTAAAGTGCATAAAATGAATATAAATTCGGGAAAATACCTCTTTCCTTTCCCGTAAGTGTGCAATTAATTCCATAAGGAATCCAATCGCACCACTTTTTTAAATTAATGCTTTATAAAAAATTTCAATTTGACATTTGAATAAGTACGTAGTTTAATTTATATGATCATTTGTTTCATTTCTTTCTACTTAGTATTTAGCTCGTAAACATGAATTTTTATATATCAACAAATGAATTCTAAAAAAAATTGCATTGGATTTATTTACACTTTCCTTATTATTATTTTATCCGTCACTGTATAAACATTATTTGGTATCAATTTTCTTTTTGATAATCATGTATTTGTACGGAAACTATTTTAATTAGCTTAAGAACAAAGTTTGATGTAGCCATTGCTGACTATATTGTAATCGTTACATAGTAAGCATCTCTCGTTATAAAATGAAAGTGAAAAGTAGGCACTGAATGCCTATGTTTATGAACAATCAAGTCTCTTTTTTCCCTCAATCACTTAAATTGTATCGCAAAAGATTTAAAATAACAATTAGTAAACGATTTAGAAGATAATCATTCGTGTTTAAGAAAAACATAATGATTTGTTTAGTGAATATTAAAAAGCGATTTTTACGAAATGCTTGTTTGCAGATCGTCAGATTGAATTTGAACCCGAATGTACTTTAGTTTTTAATTGATTCTTGCTTACAGTACATCATTCTTCTGTTATTATTTTAATTACCTATGGAGTTCTGTTCTAATTTAGTTTTATCTTGAATATATATATTTGATGCGGAAAAATCATCACTTGAGCAACCAACTAGTTTAGAGAAATCTAGCGACTAATTGAATGTTATTTGATGTTATGTTGAAAATTTTGAAAACAAATGAATCACCTGTTAATTTGAAGTAGAATGCACGAAAGTAAGGAAGTAAAAAATGTTAAGGTACTAGGCAAATTTTGATTCCAAATGCAGAAAATAATTAGAAACATCAAAGAGCTTTGGTAGTATCAAATAGTAAGCTAGCTAACAGAAAATTCGAGATCCTGAAAAAGAGCATTTTTTATTCTGCTGGTTTTTTTTTCCTTTCAATATTTTGAAAATCTTAAAAACGTATTTGTATTTCTTTACTTATAAGTGATCTCATAAGAGTGAAATTTCAGCGTATATTGATATCCTGTGAATTGCCCATCCTTTTTCTCCGAAAATATGTGTTCGTGTCTACTATTTGAAAACTCCATGTCTAAGTCAGATACTTCAAAACATGTAACCCATATAAAATATCCAGAACACCATGCAGAATTAACGCATTAAAGAAGAACAGGCAAATCTATTTTATCAGGGAGAATAAATTTATACCATATGGATTTTTGTCTATAATTAAACTTCACTTAGACGTCAAACAAAAAAACAGGTTCTTTCCATATCATATAAAAATTAAACATTACCTTAATGGAATAAATATTGCAGAAATTAATTCAACGTCAAACTCTTATACTGATCCATAAATAACAAAAAAAATCTATTCTTCGTCAGAGTAAATATTACTTAATTCTATTACTGAATCTATATTTACGAATCTTAACATGCATGAATCTTCACAAGCTCGTTAACTGAATGATACAGCTAATGAATTGTATTGCTTTGTAATATAAAAATAGGATATCCCGGAGAACATATATTTATTTGTATTCAATTTATTTTAAAACTGTAAAACTTTTCATTTCTTTTTTTCGTTAAGCCTTATATACATGCTTTTCATAAATGAGTATTTAAAATGGTTTTATTCTATTTCATAACTTTATTTATCCAATTAGGTAACTACTCCAAACTATGCATTTCAGATATATTTATTTTCAAAATAATAACTAGTATTGACCTATCATTACGGACATATAAAAGATTATCAGAAAATTTCAATTCGTCATTTCTTTCAAATCTATTTACTGCTTCTAAATTGTGCTATTCAAAGGATCGGAGTTAGTAGAATTTCGCTTTGTAAATAAACTTTTTAGTAAAGTATTCAATCATGAACAAGAAATTCACGAGATATTAGTTGTCATCGATTCATAATTTCGCTTTGTAAAAAACTTTTTCGTAAAGTATGCAATCGTGAACAAGACATTCTCGAGATATTGGTTGTTGTCGATTCAGAAATTATCTTTGTAAATAAACTTTTTGGTAAAGTATGCAATCGTGAACAATAAATTCAAGAGATATTGGTTGTTGTCGATTCAGAATTTCGTTTTGTAAATAAACGTTTTGGTAAAGTATGCAATCGTGAACAAGAAATTCGCATTCCATAACTTTACTTTAAATTTCATTGCAGTTATAGATTGTTGACATTAAAATCTTATATGTTTCTTAAGAATCATAAAAATTTAAGCAATCCAGGAAAAAGTGACTAAATTTAAGTCAATGCATTTGTTAAAATCTCAAAATATATCTCATAATGATGTCATTCATATCCAAGAGAAAGACATATATCCTCTTTGGTTTATTTTAAATATATTTTATTTTCCACGATATATTCTGATGATAAAATAAGAAAAAAATATTAATAAAATTTCATTAAATGAAATAAAAAATATGAGATGCTAATTATTTTATGGTCACCAAAATATTGTTTCCAGTTCCAAACTAAAACTGATTATATATCAAACACATCAGAGCACCATATTCATTAATTTGATAACAATAAATGTGCAAAACCCACCGCGGAATCACTCATGCATATAGGAAATGTGATGGGAAACGATACAAGGACAATAAAATATGGATTTTCAGATATGCAATGTGGGTATTCTCTATCGAGTTTCTTCCTTTCAGTAAAAAGGTGAGTAAATCATTTTCCAATATTCATGTAGAAAAAAACTAAATAAAAGTAAACTCTAACAATGTGTCTCCTCTGCATTGTTGAAACCTTTATCAAAAGATTTAGAAGATTTATTGACAGATAGGTTGTGTACTTCTGTTTCTCCTCTACTCTATTAGAAATTTGTATTATACAATTTACTTTGCATTCTTATAATCGTTTCCATAAAGATTTCTTTTTAGGGAAAATATTTTGGGCAGCATGTTATCGTGTCTTGAAATACACAGAATATACAGTTCTGCATTCTTATAATCTTTTTCATAAAGATTACTTTTTTGGGGAAATCTTTTGAGGAGCATGTTATCGTGCCTTGAAATATACAGAATACACAGTTCTATTCTGAAGATAATTCGAAAACATTCCGTTTTTTCATGTTATTTTCATACACAATATCAGAAGATATCATCATTTTAAAAGAGTAAAACAGAGCTCTTAGAAAGAAAATAAATATCGAACAAAAAAGAAAGGGAATATATGAATTTATCAAGGGAAATATGCATCTTAAATGGAACTAAAATCACATTCACTGGGAAAGAAATGTGTTAAAAGAAATTTATATAACTAACTAATCTTTTTTATCCGGTCTGAAAGATCATTTAAATCTCTAAACTGAAATACATATTTTGTAATTATTAGAAGTGCAAACATCAAAAAGAGTACCAAATATATTTTTTTTCGAGTTTTGTCTGTGGCGCAGTGCGAACTGTATCATGTTAGAGCCCGATCTACTACTGCGAACCCGATTAAGATCTTCGAACTTCTATTGTGATTTTGTGCTAGAGACTTTTGCAATTTGCATTTTTTGTTGTTCTGTTTTGTTTTAGTTCTGTTCTGCGATATGGCTACAGGCTTTTGCCATTGATGTATATTGTTGTGTTTTGTGAAATAAATTGCCTTAAACCTTTCTTATAGTTTCTTTCATTGCGTTATCTTTTATTTTAGCAATGCGTTAGAGTTTAATGCTTCGTAATATGTTTATGGTCGGAGGACATAATCCTAATTGGAATCAGGACACTTCTTCATTCAGCCACGGCCATATGTCTATACACGATCTTTAATTTCAATAACCTTCTCTGGCGTTTTAAGGAGAATTAAGTTTATAGTTTTAACACGGAAACTCTCTCGTATGTCTTGAAAAGACTGAAAAATATAAGAATTTGAATTCACTTTTCTCATAAAACTTTCAACAAAAATGAAATAGAATAAAATTTGTTTTTAACTACATTTCAATGGCATTGAATCGTGCACGTACAAATGTACCTTAAACCATCCAACATCTAATAAATTAGTCAAAACAGCAGGACTCAACTCACGATCTGCCGTTATACCTTTTATAACTTTTTTAAAATGTAGACGAGTACATTTTTAGTGAAAAACCGAAACGCTTACAATAAAAGAACGCGTCCTTCAACGGTAAAATATAAAAGAGAAAATGCGGCTCAAATATCAGACGCCTTCATCCAACACTTTGGCAGAGGCCCAAGATTTCCACAAAATGAGAATATGCTGTAAAGACACATAAGAATAACGAAAAGAAAGGAACTTCGACTAAACTTGTTTGAAACGGTAAACCAAGAGTTTTGTTACAAATACCTTAGTTTCGTTCACATTTTGCATGTTTTCTCTTAAAAATAATAGTAGCAAATTTCTAAAATATTTTTATTTGTGTCAAAGACCGTTTTCTTCATGTTTCTTGAAAAAACGGCTGATGCATATCACCCGTTTTTTCAAGAAGTGCATATACATTGCTCAGAAGTGTAGTTTGTGTTGTTTTCTTGAGGTTGCTTATGTGGTAAATTTTATTTCAGAAAACAACTCCTGCATGATGATTTTTTTCTGGAAATTTTACCAAAAATAGCGGGAAATGCAGCTTGATAGACAATCTAGCAAAGACGCATCCTCTCCTCGAAAAAATTAATTAATATATTTTTATCGATATAACAAAAATTTCAAGCCTTTTACGGTTACTAATTTTTCCAGAGGTGTGCACTTCGACATTTTTTTCTTTCTGTCAATTTCTCCAAATTTCTGACTTGAAATTATTTTCATTCTTCACCGAAAAAGATAAAAATGCTTGACTGCTTCCGTATTCTCAGGGGCAGTGTCACATTTGTAGGCATAATTAAGAACTGTGCTTTTAGACATGCCTTCAAAGCCACGGAGGTATTTCTCATTAAGATAAATGAACTGAGAAATAGAAAGCATTTAACCAATTAGTTTTTGGAAATGTTGTGTGACTTTTGGTGTTTCTAAGTGAATTTAATGAATGCTGAGTAGTAGTGAAATGTGTTAAATTTTTCTTACCCTTATCTTTTTTTATTCAGGTTGTTACCTTCGGGAAAACTGCATTCGTATAATTATTTTTTAATGAAGCAAGGAACAAAATACAAACCAAAAATACAAGTAGAAACAGTCTGGAGCAAACATGCGAGGCATTTCGAAATCGTAACTTCATTTTCTTTCCCTTTTAGTTGCTATCTTCGAACGTACTGTTAGAGAAAAACAAATACAGAATTGAACGATGAATGAAGGACTAACGGCATATTTAAAAGCTGAAATAAAAATTAAATTTTAAAAGAAATCTCATGGTCAGAAATTTAAGCTAGATACGCCCTTGATATAAAATGATGGCAGAATTCTAAACAATATTTACTCAATTTTTAGGAAATGTATTTTTGTTATTTAAAAGGGACGTTTTTATAAATTTTCCAAGGTAAAGGAGTGGTTTTTACTTTGTGATCTTGATGATTCGAAATAATATATTATACAATCTCTTTCAATTAACCACGATTTTATACATCATTATCACTTGTAAATCATGGCATGTATGATATTTCTTGCATATTTTTGGCATTCTGATTGAATATTTTATCCGTTAATATATACAGATTGATTATAATTAAAGTTGCACTTTCAGAAGGCTGCAAAAAAAAAGAACCACTGATCAGAATGACCTGATATTTCATCTGAGTATACGTGAAGCAATGGGAATTTGTTTTGCGAAAGAAAAAAATAGTTCAAAAGTTGGCCGATAGATGGCGCTGTACTCGTGATAAGATGCTAAAAAAACGATTACTTTAAAAAATATGCCAAATTTAAGGTGCTAATTAAAAGAGGTGACTTGCGCACCGCACATTAAACTTGTGATAAAAAGGCGGGGAAGATGCAGATCATGTTATTCTGAGTCTGAGTATGTAGTCATGACTCTATAATTGAAGGGTCGGGCTCTGCCTGTGAAGCTTTCTTACAGAAGGGTGACTGTACTGAAATTGCATTGAAGAAATTCAGGACATTAAAGGTTAAAGAAGCGGCTCTGGTCCGATGACTGCATTCGGTATGAAGAAGATGACTGATGAATTTGAAGAGTCAGGTTCTTTGACGTGAAATGAGGTAGAGGGAGGAAAGCAATTGCTTCGACGTCAGTGGAGGATGTGGCTACAGCATTGTAGGAAGCGTCGAGCAGTGCTTTGGGAACGAGCAGTGCACGGGGAATTTCCCGAACTTTAGACAGGTCTGTCAGTACGGTTCGTTAAATGTTATGAAACATCCTGCAATGCTATCCATTCAAAATTACGCATATTCAGGAGTTGGTTCCTGCTGACCTGCCAAAACGAGAAGCTTTCGCCCGGCAATTTCTTGCTGGAGTGGAAGTAGACAATGCATGGCCATGGAACATTTTGTGGACATACGAATCCCATTTCCATCTTCAAGGTTCCGTCACTACTCAAAATTGCAGAATATGGGCAAGAGAGAATCCATTCCAAATGCAACCATTGCCTCTTCATTATCAAAAGATCACTTTGTGGTGTGGCTGCATTTATCTTTGGTCCTTTCTTTTTCGAGGAGATTGATCCTTCGGGTCCTGTAACCTGTACAGTCAATAGGACACGTTATGAATTTTTTTTGCGCAACCATCTCATTCCAGCACTGCAACAGCGTGAATGTGTGGATAGCACAATTTTTATGGAAGATGGCGCTCCTCCGCATATTGAAACACCAGTGAAACAGATGGTGAATCTGCATTCTGGAAATGACATAATTATCAGTCGCCATTTCCCAACAGCCTGGCGCCACGATCACCTGACTTGAACCTTTAAGACTTTTGGCTGTGGGTTAGCTAAAAGATGTTATGTACAGAGTCATATTGCGAACTTAGCTGAGTTGAAAAACCGCATTACGCAACTCTTTCACAATATCATCACTGAAACACTCCGATCTGTTGTGGAACACGCTGCTTTGCGCTTTCAGCCCATAGGAGAAAACGGTGGACAGCATATTGAACATTTCTTAAGCAAGTCGAAGCCGACTTCCTTTCATTGATGGTTTCACCAGTTTTTGCTTTTTCTACGGTTTTTGGCCTAGGGACAATTAAAAACCGATTTTGTCCTATCCGCTGTGGCGCCACCTTGTCTTGGTGGATGGGCTTTGAACAAAGAGTGCCACAACAGCATGTGACGTCTTCAGTTTCAACTTCAGCAAGAAGCTTACGTAAACGCTGAGTTCTTCTGTCGTATGGAGCCGGCATTGTGATAAATAAATAAATACTTAAATTCGGCAAGTGAAACAATGAACTGGCAGTATGAGCCGCGTGAAATAACTGGTCTGTGGAACAAACGGAAGGACACGAGGGGTCATTCCCTAACCCCAGTAGCTGACAAAACGTGTATTAGGGGACGAAAAATTCCGGAAATACTTTCAAAATACCCAGAAATGGCAGAGGATAGTGATTAACTCAGCTGCTGATAAGAAAGAAATGAACAGGTGCCTAGTTTTCTAGGAATCTGTGTTTTCCTAGTGTTTGGAGTCATAAAATGACCCCCGCGAGTCCTCGCAGGTTAAACAATAAATAGCAGACTTATTATTAACAGAAAAATTATGAACCCCCTACTACCGGTAAGGGGAACATTATTACTAATATAGGGGTCCTGAACACAAAGGAAGTCAATAATATTCTAGTCAGCAACCACAAAAGTATGGCAGTGCGCAGCACGAGAATAGTTAACACCGATTTCAAGTACTTTAAGATACCCTATAATCAGCATTTATGATTACTCTGTTGATTGCCTTTATATAGAAGAGACACTTCCTGTCTTTAAACAAGCGGTCAATTTTCTCATTCTTACCAGGCCTAGCATTATGAGCTTTAGAGTTAATGCATTCAGTTTTGTTACAATTATCAGGGACGTGATTATTGACCACATTTAAAGCACCTGGGAGTTTCTCCACATTTAGCCTTCGAATGCCCAAGGCGACCACATTTGCTGCAGTGTCTGATAGATAATTTAGAAGGCTAATAAATTTTTTTAAAAATTCGCTTTCTGCCATGCCAGGTAAATACAAAACTTAAGAATCCATAATTGTTGAATTTTTGAAAGAAACATTGCAAACAAATATAGATGATTCGTGGATTCCGAATTCCTCCGCGTTTTTGCGCATGCTCCAGGCAGAGTTGATTTCAGCAAAATAGGGAAGAAGTGAGAAATGGAGGGGGAGGTATTTACATTTTACTTAGCGTGATCTAACAAAAAACTCCGGAATTGAGCTCATCTTACTCATTGCCTGTCACCTCTCTTTCCTGTACTTCTTACTAGAGCGATTTAATTATAAAAAGAAATTTAAACCATATAATTAATTCAAAATTGCACAACCATTTTCAGAAATTGTTAAATCAATTATTTTCTTTTATAGAAATTTACAAACAATCATAGAAATTGAATTAAATTTACTGTCAGTGTCATTGAACGTCAAAACAACTTCTATGAAATTTTCTCAAGTGCTTTCTCTCATTTTTTTTATTTACAAGAATAGTTCTTCATTGACTTTGATCCTAGGACTATGTTCAAAAACTTTCAATTTTGAGACATTCAATATTTTTCAATTTAATACATTCTTTATACAAACTATTAATGATAGGATTTTATGCCATTCGATATACTATTATTATACGAAGTATATTCTTTCAATAGAAATCATCCTACTATTCTCCAATGTATGACCCACGCCGATTGTGTATCCTAGAATGCATTCTGTGCATTCATCCGTTCAACACCAAAATGTGCCAGCTCGACACTTTGGTTTTAGAGAAGTAGTTTCATTGTATCGAAATGTAGATGGTATGAGTATAAATCTGATGCTAAAATTTAAACTCCACTAAATGCCATTTGGATATACTTTCTAAATTTACCACCAATTATTTTCTATATTAAGCATGGGACATGTTTAATCCTCTCTTAACCCTGCTGTTTTGTTTGGGTCTATTTGAACCGAAACGTTTTTTAACTTCTTATAAACCTGACAGTCAAGCGGTATTTTACAGACATTTTCTGACTTTGTTTGTGAGGGTGATATGTTATTTCTCTGAAAAGGATTTTCTTTTATTTATATATTTTCCGTCTATTTTTTGAAATTATATTAATGTATCGTTCGGGTCAATATGACCCGAATCTATTTTCCCTTAATTGAACGTAAAAACTTGTACAATATATTCTTAATTCAACAGGAAGTGGCATAAATAAATTAATGAAAAGTCATCTAAGGTGTTTTGCGTAATCAGACAAGGTCAGAGAGAGCGACAGCTAGGTCACGTGATATCTCCAGTAAGGTTATAGGGTTCAGTATCGAATCATACCGCCTGTTGTGAGTTGTATCGGAACACAATATACATAAAGAAATATCAAGTACTCTTGACAGTGTATTGACGTGTAAAAATAGCGATTTCCAGATATTTGAGTGACATTGAAATTGCTAAACTTATGGAAACACCTGATTGCAGAGTGGAAGACGTTTCTGAACGTGAAACTCATACAAGTGAGGAAAATGAAACATCTAATTATTATGACAATATTGTTACACGAACTTTTCAAAATCTACAGCATATAGTCCAAACATCAAAATATAAACTGGTCATTGTATCCGCCTTCACGTTCTGGCTGCCTGAGTTCTGCCAATTTTATGAAAACATCTCTCCCAGAATAACTGTGTATTCAATATCAAGTCAATTTGAAACTGTATTCAGGTTTACAATCCAGAATGATATCAAAAATGATAATTATTGAAGGCAAAATGTTACAAAGAAGAGGATGAATCATCATTCTTATGAGCACTATGCTTCATGATGAATCAATTAGTAACAAAATTGACAAAAAACTGGAAGTGATATTGGAGTACAGTGCCAGTAAAGGAGCTAAATGATACTCTTTATCAACTTTTTCATACATATATCTGTAGAAGGAAAAAGTTGATGGTATATGGTTTTATTTTATAATATGCTTGATAATGCTACTTATAATGCTATTATCCTCTGGACATCAATAAATAGCAATGTTATGAAAACAATTAACGAATAGCTTGTTTTAAGAACAACTAGGAAAATTATTAATTGCTTCATATATTCAGACAAAAAACATTTCTAAGCAAATAAAGAGTCACATAATGTACTCAAAAGAACACAGGATAAATGGCAAAATAATTTATCATTACCATCCCTTATTAATTTACTGTTGAGAAATAAAGTTGCCCAATACCTGTTCTATCAATTAAGCAATGATAAATAAGACAAATAAATTGTGCAAGAATTGAAGAAAAAAACATATCTGCAAGCAACAAGCATCATATTTTTGTCTGAATTGTAAATATAAATGAGGTAAATTTAAAAAATGAGGTATGATTTTAAAGATATATTGTAATTCATCTTTTTATTTTACATACATATGCTTATATTTAAATATTCATTGTATTATTTTTCAAATATATCAAGTTTATACTGTCAAAAAATATCTTGTTTATGCCTAGACATAATATTAATCTGAAATCATGAAGAACATAGCCCCTTGAACTTAGTATTTAGTGTTCGGGTCACATTGACCCGAACGCTACAAGTGCATAATAAATGCGAACAGAACAGCAGAGTTAAACGATTGCACAAAATTAATTACTCACCGTGGCTTATAGGGTTACGAGAAATCAATGAGTATTAGCCAACCTTCCGCTTAGAACATTGTTAGCATATTGGAAGAGAAAATAATTAAATCATGACCAGTTATGCACCAGCTGCATCTTCTGTTACTTCCGTTTAAGTAAATAATATAATTTTTTATGGGATTCTAACAACAAAGGAAAAGATTATACGATGTTGCGTTTATAATTATAAATATATGTTTATAACAGTAAAGTGTAACGATTTTTATTTTAAGCTTCTTATTTTTAATTTGATTTTCTATGTATATTTATATATTTATCTCCACCTTACAAAGATATTATTAAAATATGTGATACCAGAGATAAAAGCATTCAAAATCAATTCATCACCTGGTAAGATCAAATTATTTTATTTAAGGTGACCGCTTACGTTGAAAACACTGATTTTGAACACTTTGGAAAAAATTGTTTTTTGACTTATTCTTGTAGTCCAGACTATCGTTTTCCAAATCCGTTTAAATTTTGTTCCTAAGAGAATTAGATAAAAAAGTTATATCGATTTTAAAATACTTTGTCTGAAACAAAACCAACCAGAAGGAAATCTTTAAGTGCAGTTTTCTCATAACTTTCATTTTCATAAACTTTCCCCACCGTTAACATGATATCTCGAAATCTAATAAGGATATTCACTTGAAATGTTCAGCACATGTTTAAAATAGTATACGCAATGAAATTAACTAAATTATTTGTTGTTCGTGAAATGCTTTTTAATTTACAGGTGTTTTTAGAAAAATTAAGTTCCGAATTAATGGAAAAATGCATATTTACACATATTTTTACCCCTAATTTACTTGCATTTCAAATTTATTTCTTAGATCTCATTTCATTTCATAGATTATTGTCCTCTATAACTTGCGTGCAAAGAAAATTAGAATTTCTGCATTGAAACTTGGTGTAGAGTGTTAACCGTGTTGGTTAAATTTCATTAAAATTTACTGCAAATTCCCATATTTCTCAAAAAATATTATATTTATAATAAACTTTTTGCTGTTTTTTGTGTTTATAATTGATAATGCATATAAAAAAGCAAGAAATTAATAAAATATATTGTTTTAATTAAACTTTTTACTTCCGTCAAAAATATAAATAACCTTCAGGAATATTTCAATTTCAGGGAGAAATGCATCATAAACTAGAGCCAATATTTGAATTACTCCTTATAGACTACTGTATCAGATTTGTTGGAGATATAAATAATTCATTTTACTCCTTTAGGATTCCTATTTAACTAATATGCATGGAAATTTGATTCTCCTGAGGCATTGTAGAAAATGACAACATTGAACTATGAGGAGTTTCAGATAAAGTGTCCGAATCAATTACTTAGATGAGCTATTACCAAAGTTCTCCCTAAGTAGTTCATTTACATAATATTTAAATCTCGGCCTTTTAATTTAATTAATTTTAAGTTTGTTAACAACCCTTTATTGTCGAGATGTTGCTTTTACATAAAGACTTAAAATTCTGTATTTTGATAATCTACGTTCAGATGTAAACTCTTCGTTCAGTGCATTCGTTTAGATTTGCAACCTGAAATAAGAAATAGACAATTGTAATATTTTAGTAAACAGAAATGAAATTAGATTTATTCAATGAAGGCTTAAAATCAAGTTGTTTTTTCGAAAATTTTTACATTGAAAGTGCGTTTAACGGACATGCGGGGTTGTCCGCTTCTCTAATTACTCGTATACTTACACAATAGGGCGCTTTTTGTACTTCGAAGTACAGGGTGATCCTAAATTATTCGACTCATATAATAATTTAAATGAAAAACTCTATAATGTAGAAACTTCATTTTTTTAAAGAGAGAGTAGTTTACACTATTTTTATCAGATAGGTAATCAGACGTTACAGTTCTCTAACTCGGCTGCAGTGGTAGATTCCTAACGCAAGTGTCAAAATGGCTACCGCACAGAAGAAGGCAAAAAGTTATTTTTTCAGTTACGTAACACGCCGTCA